>JAPTMW010000028.1:8517958-8528688 GCA_029822955.1 Ostorhinchus angustatus
GGTCAAAACACTTCTTATTGATTCATAGGCAAAGACAGCACCACAGATAAAAAATAAGTTTCAATTAACAAAAGAAGTATGTTGCTGAATACAATTACAGCTCATCTCCAAAAGAAACACTCGCGCACACACACACACCTAATCATGTAGGCTGATCAGAAACAACAGTGTTGAACAATATAGACTGTCCAAAGCACTGCAGCCTGCTTTCACACTTCACTAATGCTGTGTAAGCAAAAGACCTGGGATTTACCACATGCATGTGAACCAAACACACACATACACACCCACACACCCCTACTGGAACCATTTGAGCTCAAATATCATTTATTATTTAAGGACCCGTCAGTTTGTGACAGAAGAACAGAAGTGAAAAGCTGCAAAGACCCACTTCTTCCTCCAACTCTGACAGGGTGGAAGAGCATAAAACAGCAGTGCGCGCACAAACACACACAGTGTAGTACTTTGCTGGTTAACTGTGTGCTACTAGTAGCGGTTAGGTCCATGGTAACAGATAAACAGGAGGAGCAACTCCTCAGGGGTTAGAGTGTTAACAATGAATGTGGATACACAGCACAAAGTCTGTTCAATCATGACAGATAATGAAAATCTGACCTTTTTTGAAGCTAGACTGAAGCATACATTCCACCAGATTTTAATCATTATTATAAACAATGATAACCTTTTTGCTAGTTGATTGTTAGAGGGTGACTTTACATCAGACTGCACATAGTGTCTGGATCAAACTCTATATTTCCCAGTGACATCACAGTGTAAAAGATGACAACACTGACACACGACTGCTATTTTGGACTGGTAAAAACACAAAGAGGGAGCTGTAGTTTTCTGAATTCCAAGCAACATTTACATTTCTGAACACAAACCTTGTTTTTACTGCACAGACCATGACCTACTGAATCAATCAAGACTTGTTGAAACTGATTGGGAAATGTAAATGTTAGAGCTTTTAATGCAAAACAAATACAGCTCCTCAGTTTACTTGTATGTTTACTGGTCAGTCTTCACTGGTCCAATACAGCAGCATGTTGATGATTCCAGCAGCCAATGTGGCATATGTACATGTCTATGTAAAGAAAACCATCAGAGTTCAATAAAAACAAGAGTTTTTAACAGAGTTAACATGTTTAACGCAAATGGTAATGACAAATTTGATTTATATGGCTTGCCTTAAGGAATAATTTGTAAATAGAACCATGAACAGACTCAAGATCATACTGTGAATCCACTGTTAACTTTAGCAAGCGGACAATACAACAGGCAAGCACTGAGAGGACAGCCCTGTGAGGCCCCTTTGTATAATGTTCATATGAGGTTTGAGTAACCATGGTTACATCCCTTGTCCCATCACACTCTTGAAGCATTTCCTGTAAAGGTTTAAGAGGCTTCAGTGGACATGAGGTAACCACGGCTCTCAGTAAGGGCTTTAATTTGTGAGAATGATTAAAACTACAAAAAGTTAAACCAAAACAAATTAAGGTATGTAGTTCAATTCAGCATAATTCATGTTAGCGGTGAATAAAGAATAGAGGGAGGGGCACTTCCTACTTACAGAGCAGGTGACAGGGGTGTGGCCTCAGACAGGGCGGGGCGGGGCGGGGCAGGGCAGCGCAGCGGCGAGAGCGCAGCCTGGCCGTAGCGTGGCCTGGCCTTAGCACAGTCTAGCTTAAGCAGAGCTTGAGCCACAGCGTAGACTAGCCGTAGCGAGGCAGCGTAGGCTCAAGGCTGCGCTAGTCCTTGCCAAGCTTCTGTAATGTCGCAACGGCAGCAGCAGCACAAGCACATGGAACAGGCTGAGAGACACTCAAAGCATCATGGGTAGGACAGGTGAGGAGGAGGAGGGGTCAAAGGTGAGGCGGGAAACATGAGAGGACAGAGTAAGGGGTCTGAGAGAGTAACGGAAGGGAAAAGGGTTATTTGAAGGTTTAGTAGACACAGAGGAGAAGCTCTATTATCCAAATATCCCCGACATCTCAGAAGATGACTGTGCCATGAAAATGTTCAAGATGAGCAATGAAGCATTCAATACCCCCAGCATCACCAAAAACCAGACCACATCAAACAGTAAATAGAGCTAACCATTCCAAAAAGACACAATCCAACTTTTAATTCAGATTTTTTTTTCCAGTTATGACTATTCCAACTGACCAGGATAAGCTCTTGGAATCCAATCAGATTCAAATGGGTGCTCTGACCTAATATTCTACATTCAATGTTTGATTGAATAAATGTAAACCTTAATGTTTTGAAGCTAAAGGGATATTTGACGAACAGAGCACGCTAAAGGATGTGAGGTGCAGTGGCAGCTGGACAGACTGACAGACAGACAGACAGATGAAGCAGACACAAGGACCACAGCGCTTTGCTTTCTGTACCAATCAAATCAACACCTTTAATAAAGCTTATATGTAACCAAACTGCAATACAACTTTATGAAAAATCTCACAGTTCACAGTTTCAATGTACAAAATGCTACAAAAATGGTTTGCAATCCAGGCAATTAAAAAAAACACCATAGCAATACTCTTTAAAAACAAGGCAACTTCGCAGAGAAGCCAGCAGCAAGAGAGGTAGGAATCGATGAGCTAAAGCACAGTGTGAAAACAGCTGCTTTAGCAATAGAGCAAACAATGGCTCAAAGACATTTTGTGTGACTCTACAGCGAGGGGCGAGGAGCTGTAAGATTTGGTCAGTAACCTTGGTCGAAGGAGTCGTCAGAAGAGCTGAGGCCTGCTTCCTCCAGCAGCAGGGATAAGTGCTTGTGTTTCTTCTTCTGAGACTTCTGGCTGGACAGCAGTGACGTTGGCGATGTCGTGGACCGCCTCTTCCTGGCTAGGTTGTCACGGGAACGTGTGCCTGAGAGAGGGGGCCAGCCCCCTCGGGCAGAATTGTGCTCCTCTGAATCAGAGTCTGGTGCAAAGAGAGTGTGGTTAATGATTTATGAGGTCACATGGATGGCAATAAAGAGTCAGACAGTGAGGAGATTTCTGCACACTTTTAACATCACTACCTGACAAGAAAATGATCAATTATGCAAGCTTAAACTGAGTAAAAAAATTATTAGAATGACTAACTGGACTGTTAAACAGCTGACCACATTTCAATGATAAGAATATCCCCCAATGTGCAGATTTCATTAGTCTCGTCAATCTCAGTCATCAGTAATATGGTAGTAAGTATAAGTTAGAGGATGGATTCCTCATACAATAAAGTCAAAGTATACAACATGGAATATTTTTATCACTACACTAACCTATGAGTCACCTCTTGAAGGATAAGTCTGACTTATATCATTTTGCGAGATGTCAACAAATACCATGGATAGATCAAAACTGACAAGTGTGTATCAGTGTTTTTTTCCTTCATGGCTCGCTCACACAGTACGATTTATTCCCAACTAAACTGTAAAAGCTACAATATTATGGTATGTACTGCATTCAAATAAAATCTGATAGCCAATCAAAGTCTGGGTCTCCAGTATGGTCTGGGCGTGGCAGGGACAGACAATGAATAAAGGCCAGGGAAAAAATGAACATGGATAGAGGTAAAATGCACGCCAGTTAAACTCTACGTACATTCCTACTGCTTGAATTTAATACTTTGTTGTTCTGTATAATTTAAAGTGTTAGTATCCGATTTCAGTCACTACTGATGTGTATTAATGTCTCAGCAAAACTGTTTTGTTGTACCCTCCAAGGATCACAAGTCAGGATTTCATGTAATGCATAGGAACCCCCATAATTAAATATCTGTAACAACAGTGTAACGCATTAACTTTAAATATTGTACTTTAATTGTGCTGTTATTTCTGCAAACAGCTGTACAATGTAATATATGTTCTGAAGTTATGTGTCTGAAAAGGTGAAATCAGTATCTAAATGTTATGCATCACCTGACAGCATAGACCCTGTATGTATATGAATAATGGCATCTAAAAATGCCATGGATTGTAAAGAGTTTCTTCTTATCTGAGAAATAAACCAGTTTGTTCTCATTTTTGTCCTCAGGTACTCACTGTTGGAACAGCTGCTGAGCTCTGATCTCCCAGGAGAGAACAAAGAGCGCTTCTTCTGACTCTTCACCTTCTGGGCTGTCTCCGAAGCACAAGTCTTTCCAGCTATCTTGTGTTTCGGCCCTTTGACAGAGGAGTGGTTGCTCCGCTCCTTTACCCGACATTCCCCGGACTTGCCTTTCGAACGGACTACTTTTGCATTGGAGGGAAGTTTGTGAGATGCACCGAGAGAGCTGAGCTGTGAGAGCGAAAGCGCTCTATCGAGGTCAGACGCCAGCTGCTCCTGCTCACACACATGGCCACGCTTCGCCTTCAACACCTGAGAACCCAAAAAAACATTTAGAATAGTCAAAAAACATGACAAAGCAGGGAGATGTTTGCTGAAATCACACTGTGGCCTACCTCCAGAGCATGACTAGTGGAAGGCTCTTGCTCGTTCCAGCTCTTCTTCTTCTTTTTCTTCTTTTTCACCTTCACTCCCCCACTTCCTGCCTCCGTTTCCTCTTCTTCTCTGGACGGCCTGAACTTCTTCTTCTGTCCCTCTCCAGCTTCAGAGTCTTCAGAGTATTGCACTGTCCTACCAACCCTGAAACACACAAAAATCCATGAGACAAAGCATTTAATAAACATCTACAACATTCAAAATAAAGAGGAAGAAAAATATCATACTCAAATGGACACTCACTTTCCAGGCCTGCTGTCCAGTTTAAGAGGTGTGGCCAAGTGTTTCCTCTTCCTGGGTCTTCCTCTGCCCCGTCTGGTCAGACTCCGCCTCTCATCCTCCTGCTGCTGCCGCTCACTGAAACATTGTGTCATAGGCATCTTTTTATTCATGTGGGGTGGAGATGCATTTCTTTTGCAGGTGTGTTTTCACTGTCTAAAGATAGCAGCGAGGTTATTAATTCATCTTGTATGTGGCGTTTAAAAAAAGCGTATGTGGAGTCATGTGGTCTGTATAACAACACTCACCGCTTGTCTCTGCGTCTCTGCAGCTTGCTCAGCTCTCTCTGCTTTTCCTTGTACGTCTTTTGCAGCTCCGCCAGGCGAACCCGGTATTCCACTTCCACCGCATCCAACACATCCACTGACATTTTACTGTACAGCTGCAAGGAAGAGAGACAAATGTTGGGAGGGAAGGAGGAAAATTGTGCAAATCCGGCAGCATTTTGCAAATAAACAATGGTTTGTTGTTGTTCTTACTGGCTCCTCCTTCCTCTGCCTCCAGCTGTACTTCTTGGTGGGGTCCAAAACTCGGGGCAGATCAATGTGAGATTGTTTTTCAATGGCCTCCAACAGAATTTGCCTGCTAGCTTCCAGTAGACAATCAAAACCCTCCAATGTCACATCTGGGCAGGAAACAGAAGATATTAAAACATTAGAGGAATACAAAACCTTTACACAATTCATACAACTTGTATCTCTAACAAGTGTTGAATACTACCCTCAGTGGACAGTAGCTACACATGAAAAACTGCCAGATGTTATTAGAATCATGGAGAGATCGTGTGTAAATATATGTATTTTCAACTCTGATTTGCAAGCAAAAAAAGAGAACATATTAGAACAAATGCACAAAAGGAAAATTGCCAAATGGACCATAGAGATGAAATAGGTGATTCCTGAAAAACATTGCTGACATTTCAACAGCTAAACTAACACGCTTGTCCAATCAGTGCTCCCATCACTGATCAGCTGCAACTGTGATGTGAATCAATTTATGGCACCTTTTTTACCCATTTATTGAGCCAGGGGTGAGTCCAAACACTGGACTTTTTCAGAGCATTAACAGAATGGGCAGCAAGCAAACAGTGTGGAGATATTACATGGATTTGACAAAAAGTGAAGTGGATTAGAATAGTAAGTTGGCAACATTGTCTATGATCTCCTTACCTGGCTCCTGGTTGATGAGCGCCATCTCCTGCGGTGCCATTTGGCTGAGCAGGGCCATCCCCTCCAGGGCCACCATCTCTAGAGGCCCTGCGTTACTACCTATGTGAGGGTTTTCAATCTGTGGTGTGAGCGTTGGGGCAGGTGGGGTGCTGGGTCTGGCCTGAGCTATCTCACTGGCTGTAACCAGAGCCAACAGCCCTGCCATGGGATCCTCAGGACCAGTGATCAGCAGGAGCGAGGAAGTGGAGATGACAGGTGGATAAACAGGAGTTTCATTGATACTTTCTTTCTGACTAGGAGTGTGTAAGTTTATTGGAGCATCCAGCTGTTCAGGTTCACACATAGAACTGCTAGTTTGCTCTAATGACCCACACACTTGAGCTGATTCCTGGCTGTCAGAATCTGCAGTGATGCATGATGGATATCGTGTTTGCTCAGGATCCTTAATGACATCTGGTTTAGCCTCAGCCTCTTTGAGTGAAAGAGGCAGTGGATACGCTGCCTGACACGAGTAAGATGGGACTTCCATTTTGATTTGCCCTCCATCTTGCTCTTCCCCTCTGACTTCTTCAAGTCTTTCACTTTTTTGTGGTGGAGGACTAGAGATGTGCAATGGTACCAGTTGAGGCTGGGGTTTTGGGGCTTCGCTATCCACCTCCACCTCTCTGTTCTGTGTGGGCAGGACCGGGCTGCAGCTGCGCCGAAGAGTACCAAGGGGTTCTGGTGTCACGTCCAACTGAGGTTGTTCAACACCAGGTTCCTGTTTGAGGAAAGACCCTGACTTCGAAGGCTCTAGTTTCTGAGGCTTAATGTCCGAGTCCAGTGACCTCAAATGAAGATGAGCTGAAGGCAAAGATGCCCCTGGGGAGGGAGAGTGGGAGCGGTGAGGTGGGACGACTTCTGTTTTGGCCGCAGTTGGTGTTGGCATGTGATAAGTGGGGAAAGGTGAGCCAAATGGGGCAGTGATAGATTGGTACGAGTAACCTGGAAGATCTGTCAGCACAAAAACACAGCAGTTGGTCACTGACCAACATGACATGACATAACCACATGACTAAATACAGGGTTCGATACTAGGGTGGGGATCAGAGAGGACTTAATATAATATCACAATGTTACTCAAAATAACAATGGCATCATGATACAGTGATTCTACGATACATGATACACTGTAAGACAATCTACAATGTCTGTGTGAATAAAGAAGAGTAAATAATCCTACAAATCAAAAAGCTGGAAAATCTTGTCCCACACTTATCAGCTTTTCCTAGACTTACCTGAGTAGATGCCCTGAAAAGGTGCAGCGGGTGGTTTTTGTCCATCTCTCTGCTCCCTCCTTCCCACCTCCCCATCTTCAGCTGCCTCTTGTTTGGGCCGCCGTGGTGAAGAAGGGGGTGGAGAGGCGGAGCGTGGGGAAGGAGGATGAGGCAGGGGTGTAGGTGGGTGAGACAGGGCTCTCTGGCCCCCTTCCTCTGACTTGAGGGTGGTCACCGGGGAGGGGAGGGGAGGCAGTGGGGTGAGGGAGGATGTGGACGGGGTTGGTGAGCGAGAGGGAGGAGGAGGTTTGTGAGGATGAAGGATGGGTGAAGGAGACGGGGAGGATATTGAGGAGGGCCGGGGTTTGGGGTCGGGGTTCCGCTTGTCTGCTTTGTCTTCGAGCTCTGACCGGTGCTCACTGGCCTTCAAACGCTCCTGAAATACAAGGGGGAGGTTACACATTCTGTATATGAAGTTGTGTTTAAGGTCTATCCAACTGCATTCTCTTGCAGCTGCTACTACATGTTCAATGTGCTCATTTTGTTGACACTAACGGCCTATTTAATACTTTTCTTAAGCTCAATGAATGCAGACACTAATCATCTATGTGACAATATTCCCCCAAATCTATTAAAGCTCATCTTTGAGTCACGCCGCGCCGACAGACAGTTTCTTCATCATCATCAGCCTGGTCCTGTAGGTTATTTTTAGTTGACACAACCGGATATGCATCTCATCTTCTAAGTATTTGTTCTGACTCTGTGTCATAGGGTGTGTTTACATACTTTTCTTTAGCAGAAGTGGAGGAGTGCAAGTACTTTTACTCAACTTCTATACTTAAGTAAAACTAAGGTATGGTTACTTTACCTGTGCACTCCCATCTTATGCAACTACTTCTGTACTACATTTCAGGGGCAAATATTGGACTTTTTATTACACTAAATATGTCTGACAGCTTTAGTTATTTTGTCCAGATAAGATTTTTTTTCATGCCCTTTGTGTCCAATTAAAAATGTGTTGATCTGGAATGTTTGTAATAAACTGAAGGATTAAGTGTTCCTTTATGGGTTAGAAAAAAAATCCCCCAAATTAACTCAAGCTAAATAAACTCTAAAACCCTCTTGGATTTGCTGGAAATGCATTGTCAAATAGTTGAAATTGAGGCTGTTTTTCCTGAGCCAAGTGATATTTCAAGCGTATGATGAGCTTTTGTAATATGATGCATTACCATAGATTAACCTAATGTTAACTTTAAATGTGTATAACAAAACGCAGCACTTATGTAGACTCAAAAAGATCATATACATACACACACACTGACAGAAATTGACAGAGACCATTTTATTGCATGTTTGCTTGACGCACGATGGCTAAATTGACTTTTCATATAAAAATAACCAATAGCTAAAAAATATTGACTTTGTTCATTAGTCTACTTTTCCACACACCCAGGATTCATGTGTTTGTATTTGGAGGAGTCTAAAATAAGGTACAAAAAAAGTCTCATACTGTTCACTGTGTGTTTGTGGCTGCAGGAAACAATGCGTGTTGATATGCAAATGTATTTCAGTTTGGGGTTTGAACTACTAACATGAATGCCACTTGCGACAAGCTGTGCGTTCCTCTGCAGCTCCAGGACCTGCGCCGTGTGCTGCTGGATCATGAGCAGCTCCTGTTGTCGGAGCATCTGTTGCTGGGAGAGGAGCTGGAGCTGGGCTGCGTGCTGCAGTGAGCTGCCTGTACCGTACACACTCGACCACACTGGGGCTCCACGCTCTAGTACGTCACCTCCTGCGGGCAACAGAGAGGGCAGGAGGAACACAACGCAATTCAAATCCTATTTTATCCTGAGGCTTTTATGTTCTTTAGAATCATGCATCACAAGGCACCCACTGTTGTTTACAGTTCTGCTTGTGCTATAAAGAAGCTGGCAGTCAGTCCACAATACCATATGGAGGCTGACAATATTGTTGGCAATGGTCTTACTTGTTTACAGTTGTTACTAATATGAACATCTGTCTCAAAATTAACATGAAACCAGCAACACAAGTTTATTTTGTTGCTCAAAACATAGATGCAAACATGCAGAGAGGCTTTCGTACCATAGTGGGGCAGGTGTTCAGTAGGGATGACTAGTAGCTGTCCAGACTGTGGATCTCTGGCAAACTGGTACGGAGGAGGTATAGAACCTGGCAGAGATGGAGGGTAGCCTGGTGGGAGGGTTTGGTGGAGTGATGAAGGACCCAGACCTGAAGGAATGGGACAAAAAAGTGTAAAAGTGAAGACAAACATTCTCACCTAAGCTAAAACTAACATTTACTCTGCCTCTTTCTTTATCCAGTATTTATACCCACTCAATGGAGATACATCTGTTATGTTTTGAATTTGGTTTTCCTGTCCCCAGTGTCTAGACGGTGCTGGCCCCATGGGGAGTTCTGTGCATGGAAGTGTGTGTATATCTGTGTTTTCAGATGCTTGGTGTGTCCAGCTACATGCAGGCTCACAAGTATGCCAGTATGTGTGTAATGATGTTGTTATTTCTGGACGCCGACTGCTGGAAAAGCACTTCTGGAATGTCCTGCAAAGTTCGGGAATGTCTGTGGCACTTGACCCCCGCAGGGCTGCTGCTGGATGCGTCAGCTGACAGACAGCCAACGCCTCCCCTGTTCTGCCTGGCCAATGAGAAAAAGCTACACAGATGCATGTAGAATTTTGCAAGCATACACACAGGCTGCTGTTGAGCTGATTAAAGTTGAAGTTGACAGAGTGAGACACAGTAAATGAACACTGAAAAGGTCGAGACCCACCGGCCCTTATGACCCACCACTGTGCGAAATGCTTTGTATAGTATGTATGTTGTGGACAGCTGCTCTTCTTCCGGCCTTTAGCCTGAGTGAATTATTAATAGCAGCTAAGTATTTAAAACTGTAAAAACAATAATAAACTGATATATTGGCTGCTCACTATTCAGCTGTGTGTAGGCATTCTAATATTTTTTTTTTTTTACAAATGTACACAATCTATGTCTATTAACACATTTTTGTTATTAAAAGGCATAACTTCTGTAACAAGTGTCACTTCTGGGTTTCTGAATCGAAAAATTAAGATTTTGGTAAATGCTACTGACACTGTTTTGATTTAGAAATTCTGGAGCAGTGTTGTAATGTAGACGGACATAAACAGAGACTGTATCCCGATTAGTCACAGTCCTTTTATGATATTTACAGGAAGTGAACAAGACATCGGCCTTTCCTACCATCAACATGGATACTGAATTACAGCTTTGTGTCCTTGCTGCCTCTTCTACTGGCTGTTGTGTAGTTTATTTCTGCACTTTATCCTGACGCTACTGACTATATTCAGCAGGTAAGCTGTGCATCTTATGTGATACGCCTTTCAGACATCTTAGAATGTTTGGAAATTGATTCTGAAAGTCTGTTAAACGATTGTGTGGATGTTGATGCTCTCATTTTGAAATGAAATGCATTGGTGTGGATGCAGCCTTGATGAAAATCTGTGTTCTTAGTCACATTACGTGTACATACTGTATGGT
>JAPTMW010000028.1:8654838-8667359 GCA_029822955.1 Ostorhinchus angustatus
GAGGGCTTTTCTGTCACGAAGAACTGAATAATTGATGATGACTCTTTCCAGTCAAATGAAAGTTCAATATACATATTGTACAGTGAGATTTAACTCAAACAGGAATGTGAAAGTACATCCTAGATATGACTATGCATGATGATTGTGTAGTCATTTCTAGGTTGTTGCTTTGTTTATCGTCAGTTGAAGAGGAATGATAACAAATCCCAAACCTGATAAAAGTTTAATGAATCAAATAAATGTTACATAAAAAGCTCAGAGGACAGAGGGGAGGACTGACCTTGCGGCATCGTGGGTTGGGACAGCTAAACAGAGACATGTCTTTGTCCAATAAGGCTGGGAAGTTACAAAACGGACACCTGCAAGAGTCAGAGGAAGTGTTTTCAATCTCATATCAACTAAGCAGGACCTTTCCATTCATTAAACCAGTGTATGTCAACATGAAACGAATGACAATCAAACTTAACAGAATAAGAACAGCTGGAACACAAACGCAGAGTGTATTACTCAATGTCTAGCAGATATACACACTCATACCTCACTAGTTCATCGGCGCAGGTGGCAGCCACCGCCTCCTCCGCCTGCCTCTCATAATATTTACACAGAATGTTCTCCGGCAGGACCTTCTCCAGCTCACACACTGGGTATGAGCACGGGCAGCCCCCCTCCATGCAGCTCAGCTCCGACTGCAACAACAACGCAAACACAAGTGATAAAACACACAAAGTCCTGTGGGTTAAAACAAGATAGATACAAGACTTTCCAAAACCATTATCAATGCAGTATAAGGCCTATTTCACACCCAAACCATACAAAGGATAGTTTCAAGGATAGAAATTTCAAAGTTCTTGATGATTAAGAGCATTTTCTTGGATAAGGTGCAGCAGGTTTTAACTCTGTTATTTTAGGTTTCAACTAAGAACTTTAAGTGTACCTGCACTGGTCATGCATTAATTGTGCTTTGTGTATTACTCATAAGCAAGAGAGGCGCAAATTCAGTAAAAACTGCCATAAATGTACCACACTGGACCTTTTCATTATGTGAATTATGCGCAGGGGCAGAGCCTATGGGAGCAGCCATTGCCGGCCACAGGTCACGTACCAGTGTTGAATCTGGGTGGAACTGCTAGTATTATACGTGATTTCGAAATAGCTAGCAATGAACATACAATACAGGTACCCTTTAAGGCACCATTCTCGAGCCAGATCTTGTTGAACTTTCACTGAGCTTCAGTTTATATAGTAGAAAGAAGTGTTAAAAGAGACCCTTTAACCTCTTACTTCCAGAGCCCCAAATAAATACCTAGAACACCGCGGCGAAATCAAAACGTAATGCCGTGTGTTAAAATGGACTTTGATTTCTATGTCATAGCAGTCAGTATGAACACAACATAAAACATGGTTTGACAACTGGTGAATAGCTTCTCCTTTCTTAACCATCGATCTGCATCAAAATTAGACAATGCCAGGAATCATTAGGCTAGTTGGGATTGTGAAAATGTGGTTCAGGGGGCATGAAACATCATTTTCACACATGGATTGGACACCACAGAGTGCGAGAGCTGGGCAAAAAAAAAATTATGCAGCTCTGCATGGAAATAAATGTGTGTGTGGGAAATTTTTTTTTACGTCAATTTTTCAAATTCAAGAACATTTGGAAAAGGAGCAATTTAGGGATAGAAATGGGTTAAAAGATTTGAATAATGGCATGATTTGAAGCTAATGATGTGGATAGGATTGTGTCATCATGATCTGGTACAAAAAAAGCATCCAGGAAAGGTCTAGTCCTTTCGGAACAAAGATGGGCCATTTATTCAACAAATGTAAAGGAATAATATTTGACTGTGTAACAACAATATTCCTCAAAGATAGGTAAGGATATTTGAATAGTTCATCATCTCATTGTACATACTGATTTTGAAACTATTTTTACAACTGTGCACGATGTTTATATATTTCTGTTTTTACATTTCTTTTTTTATATATGATATACATACTCTTATACTGCGCTTTATATTTTGTCTGAGTAGCTAAGTTTAACTGAGAATGACCTTTTTCAGTGTAAAATGGGAAAGGGCCCAACCCAAAATTGAACACTGACCTCTGACCCCTCAGATGGTGCTGCTTCATGAACAGTCATTTATCTATAGTTAACAGAACCTCACAGGCTCAGGATTATGGTGGAAAACCTTTGTCAAGTTCTCCAATACAGAATTATAGACACCAATGAATGTCAGGAATGGAAGCATATTTACAAATAAAATTAAGCTCACTAGAGAAAAAAGGACATAGGTTTTGTCTGCATTGTCTAATAATGGTTTGTAAATTATATTTCTGTATTCTCATTCTTTTTTAACGTACATTTTCCATACAGCTGCAACCATTTCTTATTTGGGGTTAAATGCGTAGCTAGTGGTTTGATGAGAGGAAACGCCACATCACCTCATCTTCACCCACTCGCTGGGTGTGCTGATGTATTCTGACCAGGTTGCACAGTTAGTTAGTGCTTAATGGTTCCATGTTGGTTTCATTTCATAGTTGTGTTACAGTTATTAACAATATAAAATGTTTTTGCCAAAAACATATTGAAAGAAAGACTTCAAGTTAATGCACTTTCATAAATGAAGCATTACCTTCATATTCAATCAGTTTTTAAGATGTGTCAGAATTGTATTGAAGAAATTTAAATGATGATTCACATGATTGGATTTTAGACTTTCTGAGAATCCACAGAACCCCCATATTTGTGCAGTAGCCACAGACTACTGTAACACTCAAGAAACACAAATTTGGATTTTCATACATGGTCTGTAATAGCAGGGATTTTCCCTCCAATTTTGAAACCTACCCAAGGCATGTTCATGCATAATCAACAAAGAGACAGTGATCGCTGCATATTGAAAGAGTAATTTGCACTGAATCTAAAAATGTGTATCGTGTCTGTGTGTTAATATCACACAAACATTTTGGATGCAAACTGCTGCATTCAGGCTAAAACACTAATTACATTCACTGCTGCTGCATCTGTTCACTATGTAGGTCAGTGGACCTAACTATAGTAACTACCTTCAGTGGTTTTCAGAACAGTAGCACACACCTGTCTCCTCCACTTTATAGGCAACTATTTAGAAAAGTATTACTAAAAATGACAAAGTATCTACTGCAAATGATATATGTCGTTTATAGTGTATGTGCTTTAATGTACATTGCTGAACTCTTAAGCTCAGGAAGACATTGATTTATTGTAACAGAAATAGTCATTTGTAGTTGCTTGGCAACAGCAACATGAAGTCTTATGAACAACGGTACCTTTCCAGAGCCAAATACTGCCTCCTGAGCATATTTAACCAGGCACTCTTTACAGAACAGGTGACCGTCTGAACACTGGGTCATCTTCTCAAACGCAAACTCCCCATAGCAGCAACCACACTCGATCAGCTGCCCATCCTGCAAAAAAACCCCAAAAACAATTAAACAGACAGACATACCACATGCAGGATGAATGGTATTAACAGGATAGCACAAGAGGAAATAAAAAAATCTGTCATTTTTTTTGGTGTGAACATTATAATCTTGACTACAATAAATCAAGAAGCAACTAAACAGACTGTGATTTGTTTAGTTTGAGCTGCATTTTACTAACAGCCTCACTGCGTGATATGGATCTAATAATCTTGGGTCAAGCATGTTTGCAGATCATGTGGTGATGCCACGCTAGTGTAGTGTAACAGTGAACCTCAGATAACTATTAAAAATGGGAAAAAATGCAAAGTCTTGGGAGAGGAGGATAATGTAACAGAGAAAACTTGAGACGACAGTTTTGCAAAGACAGATGTGAGTTACTTTTAGTAAACATAAACTTTGCTTTTGCATGGATCAGTGTGTCACTTTATGCTGCTCTCCAGTTGGTTGTTAAGTAAACATGGCTTCTAGCAGAAGTTACCCAGTGAGTTGGTCTTCTGGGATGTCAGAATTCTGTCCCAGGCTGTGTTTGAACCTCTCTAACAGACCAATGCAAGACCAGCGTCTTAATCACCAACCAAAGATATCATTATAGACATCTTTCGTCTAAGGTGAGAATGATGTTAAATTTGTTCATCACAAACATGGTCAGGCTTATAGTGGGTGAGCTGGCGCTGATGTTCTTACCTTCTTATATTCATCTTCGTTGACCTGGAGGGCCAGGAGGAAGTCTTCATGCTACAATGATAGAAAGGAAAGGAAAAACTCAGACAGTCTGTTAATTACGATAAACATGTTGGATAAAAGCCAGTGGCCTGATGAAAATGCCATGGATCACGAGAAATTCCTAAGAAGTAAACAAACCTGACAAACGGCATTCACACTAGCTTGGCTTAAAAAGCATCGAGGGAACATGCTGCTACACAAATTAATGGAATAAATGCAATATAAAAATGCACAGAAATGCTACAAATAGATCACAGAAAAAAATGTAGTAAATGCTCAAACCTCTGCCCATTCCTTGGCCTTCTGCTGATAGAAGGAAAGCTCCTTCTGAACAGAAGCCTCCAGATTGCTGTATGTCCTGCAGTAGCGACGGTCATTCTCCAAGAAGTACATCCTCTTCTCAAACTTAACTGAACCTAGCACAGGACAAGGCCAAGAAAGTATGTTACAGCCTGCTTCCATAAAAATAATCTTTTTCACAAAAGGTTGCATTAGATTAAATAAACTGATCAATAAAAGGATGCTACAAGTACCATACAAGGCGATATACAAATTCATGAGTAGAGGTAAAAAGTTCCAAAATGCAACACCAGGTGCTAAAGGACTGAATCAACTACTGAAGAACTGGATGTTTGCCTCATAGCATAATTGCCCAAGTCACATTTTTGGAGATTTTTTAGATCATTTTAGGACAGTAAAGTTATGCAGATATTGCAATTTGGCCAAAAACTTAACCTTGGCAATTATGTTAGGAGGCTAAGGCTATATTATACAGTGGTGAAGACAGAATCAAAGCACATCCACTACAAGTACAACACTGTATAAGGGCTGTTGAAGACAAATTAAAATGAAAGAGCAGGAGAAGGGGTAAAATATTCGGAGAGAAAACTTAAAATTTCAAAGATTAAAGTTTTACATTTATGAGGAAATTAGCATGAATATTCTGTGATATTACAGTCACATCATGAGCAAAAAACTTTATACAAATTTGGTAAGATGCTAGCTTATGTGCATCAGGAACTACAAAATTTATAATCTTGCAATATTCAAATTTTTTTTAATTTCTGTCATTGGAAATTGCTGAGGATATTTCTCTTCTTTCTTTACACCTTCCCTGAACCCTGTTCTGTCTGTGCTTAACCCTGTTAAACCCAAACAGCTACTGGCAAACACACTCATCTACTGATCTAAAATGTGGACTTTTGAACTCGGGGTGGGAGATATGGGGAAAAAAAAAATATCTCGATTTTTAAAAAAAAATTCCTGATAATGATAATCTGACAATATTCTTTAAAATGTGAATTTTCTTTTTTTTTTTTTTTTTACAAAAAATGCTGTAAAACTACTTGCTTACCAGGACATATATGGACTGACAGAGTTTCAGAACAACAGCTCTTGTTTGTTTTTTAAAGTGCTTCATACATCTTCTGCAAAACACGCGGGGGGGGGGCAGTAGTAATATACGTGGGTGTGCGGTCCATAACAAATGTAACTAACGCTGGGGCGAAACGAAAGTGAAACCGAACGTACTTTCAATGTCCAACTCACAACTTCTGTTCCTCTATTAAACAGCGGATCTAACACGAAATTTTCACAACTTCTAACCTGTATCCACTGGACCTCTTCCACAAGAATTTGTCATGTTTAACCCCCCTTTACGGTTGCCCAGCTTGCATATAACCTTATTTTGACCGACATCAGTCTTGTCAAAACTGAACCATTTCCAGGTTAGTGATGTGGACCCACGTCTGCTGTGAAATCATCCGCTCAGACGGAGACTCCTGCATATTTCCTCCATGTGAGATGATGTTGTGTTTTGGGTGCCATCGAGTCACCATGAGACTGAATCCTGTCTGCTGATTGGCTTCAGAGGCACGCATTCGGCCAATGACGACTTTCATGCACCTTTCCTTTACCGTCTATGCACCGTCTGTTTGTTTTCTTTTCACGACAGTATGAATACTCGATGATGTAAAATTGCACATCGTCAAATCAACATATTCAATATTATCGCTGGCGATATACATTGCCAACCCCCATTCTGAACCACTCAATCTATCAATACTTGGAAATAATTCAGGTAAAACAGTTTCTCATTTTTTCATGGTCATCAGATATGACCCATTTGGACGTTCAGAGGCTCCGTAGAGTTTGATAAATGACAGTCACTGGAGACACTTGTATTTATGTTCAGTTATTGATATCTTTGCTAAAAAACAGAGAGAAAAATTCATTTGGGAACTGCCACAAAAGTAGCACTGGGTCTTTATGGGTTAAACACTAAAAACACCACAGTGTGTATGTATGTGTCATCATACATAGCAAAGATTAATGAGAAACTTTATTCACCATGCTCAAAATGGAAATCGACGTAGCAGCGTTCAGAGGAGGTTCTGCTCCGCCTTCTCTTTCCTGAGGGGTCTCCTGAATCTTGCCACTTCTTCAGAGCTTCACATAAGGCCTGTGAGGAAGGAAGGGGTTGAAAAAGAAAGTTAGAACAAGTGAGGGGGCGTTAATGAGGCAGTTGGGAGCAAACATAAGCCAGAAAAGCAAAAAGGAGGAGTTGTAATTGCATTCTCAACACTGACAGTCAGCAACGCTACATGAGCCCAGAGGTACCTTGCGTGTGATTGCATAGTGTCCCTTCAAGGCGTTGAGGGCCCATTTTATGTCCTGACAGCTGAGCATCCTGAAATCAGCCATAAGTAAGTCTGCAGCTTGCATCACTGCCTCAGGCCCCACAGTGCCCAGCTTGGCGTAGTCGAACAAGTCCTCAGTCACCTGAAAAGACCCGGAGCACAACCATTCACACAGTATCAGGATAATGATGTCAGAGTGAATGATGGATATAAAGCCTTCAGCGTAGGTACTGAGAGTCTAGTGGAGATGTAACAGTACATGTCTTTATCTCAGAATATCATCCATAGGGGAACTATGGAGAATATGCAAGGACATTAATGAATGTGATGCAGAACCCAAGATCCACTGAGAAACCCTAAGGTGTTACTGTTAGCAACATGTCATGCTTACCTGAGCCGAAGCTGACTGGCATTTGGCTCCGTCACATTAAGGTGAGTAAAAATTAAACACAGACCCACCTGGTTCCAACAAATCAGCTGTGTAGGAAAATTTCAGTGTATGTTCTAGGGGTGCCACGGTACAGGTATCCCACAGTTCAGTTCGTACCTCAGTTCTTGTGCCACGGTTTTCTGTTCGGTTTCGGTTCATATTTTGTGCGTGAAGAGAACAGGTTTTTTTTCTCCCAAAATTATATTCTTATTTTGCTTGTCAACAAAAACTGAATTTCACAGTAGGAATAAATTCTACTGTACTGAATAAAATAACCCTTTCTGTCCTGAACAATAGAACCCTGTCTTATTCCTTTACTTGTATAGTCATATAAAACACACACATGCACACATAAGGCCCAAAGGGGACTTTTTCAAATAAATTAATTCCTGTTCTGCATAGGGATGTAAAAGAAAACGGTGGTATAAAAACACCATGGTCCTGTACCCGGTCGGAACCCGCGCATACTTAAAAGTGAGTAAAAGTGAGACAATGTGTTTAATCGCGAGTCAGGTTGCGGATTTAATGTACAAGAGTACAAGCGGATGCGGGTTTGGAGAAGTGGTGGATCTGTGCAGGACTCTGATGTGTATTGAGTCTAAAAGGTACTTCTCTGTCGTTGTCTCTCGCGCAGGGGCGGGGCTTCCCTGTGTTGTGTGCTCACGTGCAGAGAGAGAGAGACCTGCGGGACGAACTTTTGCCTTTCGCCACCAACGCAAAATCAATTACAAAACCAAAATACCGCGGTTCAGAAGGGCGAATTGTACCGTGGAGGGCGAACTGAACAGTTCTGGGTTTACCATTGCATTCCTAGTATGTTCACTGTTTGAATTTAAAAATAGAGTACTTATTCATCCACAAAAGACAGACACAAACCATGTTTACAGATAAGGTATTAAATTGAAGTGCTATTCACATTAAACTTAGTGACATAGGAATAACTGTAAATACTGTTACATGGAAATTATTAAGGTTATGGAAAGTTAGTAAAAAGGATGAGATGGGTATCTATTGTTAAGTACCAAATACAGAGCAGTGCAATCATAATTGAGTTCCCTATTTTGATAGTGGATAAGTTGCTAGTTGGTTAAATACTACTTGGCTTAACCTGCCACCCGAGTCCCCCCGAGGGTTGAGAGACATATCCCCTAATACGTAAGTTTGATTTTTATTATTCCATTTTTACTTTGCATTTATATAAAAAATAGAGACACCACTCACTTTTTAGCCAGTGGTGAATTATTGCCCTTTTCTAATACTAGTCCAGCAAAAAATCTGAATTTGTGAGAGTGGGGACTATATGACACTAAGTGGGACGAACTGTAATGTTAATTGGGTTACTGGCTTTTTAAGGTAAATTAAAAGAACTGCACTGTAAACACACACTTGCTGATTTTTCCCGTTTGTTTGAACTCCAAGTATTGTGACCTCTGGGAACTATAACAGCACTAGTTTAGAACAGTGATTTTGATGTGAAGGAGAAAGAAAAGATAATTTACCAGCATAAATTCCTTGACTTTACTCCATTACGTCTAAATTTAACTACTCATTGACTGTGTTTTTAAATGTGGCTTTAACTGACATGTGTGCCCACCTCTGTCTGGGTGTCTCCAGACTCCAGTAGGATGCTGGTGGGAGCTGCTGAGGCTGCAGCAGTCTCCCCCCTTGGATACTCGGGATTCTCCAACAGCAGGTTACAGATACTAAAACCACAACAGAGAGGAGGTAATACTTAACACTTCTTAATATAAACGTTTTTTTCCCAAAAATATTGTGCCTGCAATTTCCTGAGCACACAAATCATTTATTGCAGTGCTATATATCATGTTAGAAAAAAAAGGTAGACATTTCTTACACATTCAAGTCTTTCACATTTTTCTTTTGGATCAGTTCTGCTACATAGGCTTCTTGGACATCTGGGAATAGATCCAACTGTGGCGATACACAAGGAGATGAGGAGGTAATAAGCACAGTGTTTGAATAGACTGAGAAAAAGTCAAATATCAAAGCCATGTTTCTAATTGCAAGAACTTTTCATAGGACCTGATACCACCACAGGGACCAAGATCGAAATGTAGTTTTTATTTTACCCCCCAGAAAATCCCTTCCTGGGCAAGTTGTGCTTAATGATATTCTAAATAACTCTGGGCACTGTGGTTTCAGCACACACCACTTGTGATTGATCAGTACTTGCAGAATATTATTTCAGCCACTGCTTTTAAAAAGCTATAGCTGTTTTTCATTGAGCATTATCATGGAGTTATGGATGAAAATATGTCATAAATGAATCATTGTCCAGGCCTTATATACTTACAGGTAACAATGTACTGTATAGATGTGTGCAAAGAAAAACAAAATCTACCTAATCTCTGTAGGTCTTTAGATCATCAGGGAAACACTGACAATCAACAGACTGACAGAACCTTTCAATTCTTGGGACTAGAGTTCTGGGGATAAAAGTTCAGTGTAGTTTGGATGGAAACATGGCTGTAATTACATCACAAACTAAAAGGACAAACAGTGGAACACACACCACTGCCAAAGGTGGACAGTCTTAATATTTTGTTGATTTGATTTGTTGTCTGCAGGATCAATAAATGCTTCATGGGTTTCCATGAAACTTGATGTGATTCAATCAAATGCAGGCAAAAGTGACAAAAGATTTTCTTCTTTATAGGGTTCTGTCCATAAATACAATGGGTTTAGCATGAATGTGGTTGCATGACAATCCAGTCAATACTTACAACACCAGTGATGAGGGATCTGATGTGGAGCTGCTGCTCTGGCTTCTCGCGTGGTGCAGAGGGACCAGGTCTTGCATCCTCTATTTGAGGAATGTCTTCTGGTGCAGGAGGGACCGCAACAAGACCAGGGCCTGGCACAGCCCTCTCTGGATTAAGGACTGGAAACAGATGAGCTTCACCTCTGTCATTGGGGATAGAAGCTGTGGGAGCTGGTGGAGCAGGGGGGTTAGCGTTTGTATTGCGCACTATGATGTTGAAGTCATTATGGGCCTGGAGCTGAGAATTGGGAACAGCCCCCCCAGGTGCCTGGCTCCCGAGGATGATCCGATGCCCTGCCTCTGGAGGTCCTAGCCTTTCTGGGGCAGCAGCTATTAGCACTGCAGGGGGTATTACTGGTATCACCTGAGGGGCTTTGGGGGCCTGGACTGGGGCTTTGGCAGGTGCATGAGCCAAGGCCTGTGGCTCAACTTGAATGAGATTGCCTGATTGGATGAATTTGACTGACAAAGGCTGCAGCAGGCCCTGGGGCTGGATCTGCACCTGGGGCTGGGTTATTAGAGCAGGAGTCTGTGTGTTTGGCTGCTGGGGAAGGACGACTAGCTTCACATCTTTGACCTGGAAGAGGCGGGGGTGCTGAAGGGGTGGTAATGTCACGGTCTTAGACGGCTGATTCTGTTTTGATGTCCCAGGTTGTGGCTGTGTATGTATAGGAGATGGTGCATGAGCATGTACAGATGACGTACTGGCCTGAGGGTTGTCTTGTGCATGTGTACTTGGACTAGTCTTTTTCTGTGTTTTTGTAGAGCAAGTTCTTGACACAGTGTTTGCACAAGAGGAGAGCGTGGCACTGGTGGAGGTACTCGCTTGGGGCTCCATCACCGTTTGTGCCGAAGAGTCAGCGTACAGCTGTGTGTGTCCAGAAGTTCCAGGCTGAAGATGAACTTGTACAGATATTCTTGATGTTACGGCATTAGTCTTGGCATTTATGGAGGTAGATGGAGTTTCAGTAGAAGAATCTACTTGAGGCTCCACTTTTGTATGTGCTAATGTACCATCCTGTTGCAGTGAGTTTGTGCTGAGTTTTGGCTGAGACAGTGTAGCTGTAGATGAGCCAGGCTGAGGCTGTGTGTGTCCAGATGTGTCAGATTGTACTGGTGTCTGTGGTTGCATGGCCTGTCTTAAAAGTGACAAGACTGCGTTGGCACCTCTGGAGGTAGAGGGGGCGTAGCTGGGTTCACCTGTAGGATCAACTGAAGTTGAGCTACTTTGACCACTAACTTGAATTAGGTTTAAGGCCCCACTCCATTTCGCTGCTGGGCGAATTATATGTCTGCGTGCAGGTGTTAGTGGCTGCCAGATAAAAAAGAAACAAATTAATGAACCATTAATTGTCTGTGTAATCATTTGTGTTAGAATGAAGATTCAAATATCAAATATCTAACATATTAGGCAAGAGTGACGACAATAACTTCTGGCATGCTACAAATAATTTCATATCAATCCCAGCATACATCACAGTACAGCAATTGTTGTCAATTAAATAAGGAATTGAAAAAACATACTACACTTCATCACATCTGATTATTTTCTTCTTTTAAATTGGACTTAATAACAACTGCCCAAAAATAAGTAACACTTGAATTAACAACAAAAACACAAAAAAAATGTCATTCAAATAGAAGACTTATAGTTCCATTAAGAATAATAATGTCTGTTTTCATCTTCATCTCGTCTTCAGTTGATGTTGGCAAACCAGCTTTGAGGTGTACAACTGCCATCAACTGTTGTTCTAATGTCATGTGAGAACATGCTAAGCAGTCCGCTGCTCAAACCACATTACCTTGCGGGACAGCTGGTTCAGTAAGATTGTGAAATCACATAACAATCCACCTTTGACTTGCTACATCGGTTATGTGAAAGATTTAGTAGTGACAGTGAGGATAACTCCTACTGTGGTACTATTTTGTGGTATGCCAAAACTCTATGGTGGACATATTTCTACTGTTACACATTATCTGTCATATTGCTCAACCTCATAACATTGGGATTACAAAGGACTACTGTTAGCCACGTACCTCCAGTATGCTAACATCGTCATCATCAGCATCATCTGGGACTAAAACGGGGCTGGCTGGCACCAAAGTCACAGGCTCCTCATCTGAATCATCAGAAATGGTGATGAGTTCCCTTTGACGGGCATGGGAGCCTAAAAACACAGATAAATGGGACTAACTTAATAATGTGAGCCAGAAAATATGATATAGTACATATACTGTACATGTGAGACATGTAAAGTGAAGATAAAACTGTCCGAGTTGTGTATGTGTTTGTCAGTGAGGAAATAAAGGTGTCTTACCTTGGCTGCGGTGGACATTGAAGCTTGCCAGGTGAATGACTTCATCATCACTGCCTCCATCTGCCATTTTTGATACAAACACTTTCCAGCTGCTGGAGTCAGCCCACACGCACTACAGTCACTGCACATTCAACATCATCTATTACACACACACACACACACAC
>JAPTMW010000028.1:8668415-8681794 GCA_029822955.1 Ostorhinchus angustatus
ATATCGAAACAAACTGCCAAAACAAGAACAGCTACAACGTAACGCGTAAGACGACTTTGAATACGTACAAGCGGTGGCTTCTGGGAATTGTAGTCTTGATGAGGAGAATTTCCCATGCCTAGGTAGTGGTTTTGTTTGGATCAATGTAAAGGACAGATACTACTTACATGTGAGTTGTTGTAAATCATT
The DNA here is from genome assembly GCA_029822955.1 of Ostorhinchus angustatus. Taxonomy (NCBI): domain Eukaryota; kingdom Metazoa; phylum Chordata; class Actinopteri; order Kurtiformes; family Apogonidae; genus Ostorhinchus; species Ostorhinchus angustatus. The sequence continues at coordinate 8,668,605 of JAPTMW010000028.1, forward strand.
CCAAACATTAAAATGTTGAGGAAAAAAAACTACCAAAATTTCAAACTGCACATTGATGCAGATTTTGGCCGTTTTAATCGATGGCCATTCAATAAAACATGCATTTCTTCGGCTTTTCTATAGCATTAAAATGAGTAAAGTTTATTAGGAAATGTTCATTATGAATAATTAGCATTAGACTCATTTTAGTATTTGTACAGGACAAGAATAATGGACACAACACAAAGAATTTATTTTCAATTTAATTTCTTTTAATATAATCTTATTTACATAGTATTTTTTCATAAATGTTTAGTACATAGTAAGTTACAATACTCTTGCATCCATTACACAGTGAAGTCAGAACCTAGAAAATCCAGACTGAAATGATACTGCGTAACAGTCTTCAATCTACAACAGATCCCATCTTTTTTTTCCCACATTACTCTCTCAACAATTAGGTTTTTGATTTCATTTGCTTCTAAGGAGTATTAATGACTGTAAAGAGACTTTGTTCATTCATAGTTTTGAGGATGATGGCTGCGTGATAAAGGGAACCTCCTCCTAACATTCAAGCTATGGAGAAAAAAAAGAGGCAAGCTGGGAGACATCAGGGCCACAGAATAAAAAGATGGTGACATGGACAAACTAACATGTACGAAAGGCTTATGACATTTTATTATACATGTTACATACAATTGAAGAATTCCTGAAGCTGACCCCTTTTCTATTTTCGTGGCTCATTATGACGAAACACAAAAATTCAGGTTGTGTCTTCTAACCTCTCCATAATGTCAGTAGAGTAAATCTTAAAAGATGAGTTAGATGTTAAAACTAGGGTTGGGAAGATCAGTTCCCATTCACTTCAATATATGTAACATGGTATTCAAAACACCAACACACAAACAGTTTTCATACACTCAAGAGAATTTCTCTGCATTAATATGAATGTTAAAAAAGTAACAAAATTCAATAAAACCCACCTTGTGGATTACTTGAATTGCAAGTGAATTGACCCTACATCTCTGGTAGAGGGGGGTGATGAATAGATTAGTGTGAGCTCTTTGTAGAGCAAATAGCAGCTTGGTCAGTAATCACTTAGTAATAAATAATAAAATATGGATCAGAGTGGTTGCAAGTACAAACGGAAGAGACAAGAAGTTACTTAACAGAGGAGCAGGCTCGTTTGATCTTTTTTTTTTTTCTTAGTTTTTTTTTCTTTTAAACAGAGTAACCGGTTGCCATGCCTTACACTCATTCGCACTCACACACACATTCACTCGCTCTATCACATGCACACATACATGCACACATTCTGATACACACCAGTGGTTAAACATGAAGCATGAATACTAGTCAATCGATCAGCTTGTCAGAGAAAAAGACATCCAGTCTCCGCTTTGTTCTTCAGAATTTTTTTTTTCTTAACGTCTCTGTTCGTAGGCTCGCGTGTGATTGGCTTTGATGCTGACCAAAGACTCGAGTCGTGACTGGAGTCAGAGTTGCTGTGGTGGTCGACATTCTGAAGAATGACATCATAGCTTGTTAAAACTGAAGGATAAAAATGCTTCTTCAAAACATCTGAAAAATTTTAAAATACTTTTAGTCTTTTTTTTTAATTTAATTTTTGCCTTTCTGCTGTGCTTCCTCCTTTAACCCCAACAGTTCGGTGGTGAAGAGGTGGCAAGACACTGTTGTGTGTGTTCTTGTGATGCTTGGCCGCTCTGTATACTTTTGTTGTATACTTGATATTCTGTGTATATATGTAAAATGTCAAAATAGTTGTGTGCAAGTGCAAGCTCAAGTGTGACGTGTGTATGTCAGTTTTGGTTGTGGATTCATCACTCCACAGCAAAGCCGCAGGTCTCCTCCACAGCCGTCAGGAGTTTCTCGTAAAGTTTCTCATACGTCTCGTAGGGAGGGATGTCTATTCTGTTAAAACTGGAGACAAAAGAGGAGTAATTAGTGACCAAACCCTGACACAGGGGAAACTTTTGCTCTATTAAAAAGTGTCCTTACCATGTGTGAGCCTTGGGCAGATTATCTGTATTGGCATCTATCAAATGGATGGTGAAGAGTCTTGGTCCTGCAGAACCTGTAGAGCCTTACACACATACATTTAGTTATCACTGCTCTACTCTGGTGGACAGAAAAAAATCTCACTCTTTAAAACAGGAAAATCCCTCATTAAAACAAACATAATCCTCCCATCATGACAATACTAATTTGAAAATATGTTCTTTTCAATGTTGTGCAAATGTAAATAAAAGACAACAGAATAGAAGATAAAAATTATGTTAACTAATGTATTTCCACACCAACACTCCCAAAATTCTGAACCTGGAAAATCCCACAACTCTGCCCCAAATCATTTCTCTTAGTTCTGAGTTTTTTTTTATAATTGCTCATTAGTATGCAAACTGTAAGGCTCACCAATTGCTTATTTTTCACTATAGTGGAGTGAAATTTGTATTTTACACCCAAGAAACCTTAATTAGAATTTGCAACACTAGCTATTCATATAAACCCTTGTTGCTGAAATCATCGTAATAAGCACAGTTTATTTACCTGAATGTAAAATTATACATTTTCCTAAAATTAATTTCAGCACTTTTTAATTTTCTTGCATCCAAAATATAATTAAGTATAGTAATAATATCGTTCTATCATATGTACAAGATATTTGGTCTGATATAACATATACATACTAATGATACAATTTTCATTCTTAAGCAATTGCGATAGAGCTTTAGGGATTTAGAGTTTCCACTAACTCAAGAAGATTTATTTAAGTGAAACCATGATGTGATCCTCTAGGTCAGGGGTGTCAAACTCATTTTAGTTCAGGGGCCACATTGAGCCTAATATTATCTAAAGTGGGCTGGACCAGTAAAATAATAACAGTGAAAAAGATAAAATTACATCATGAAAATGTTCACATCTACAAAGTTTCCTTAAAAAATCTGAATAACACGAACAACCTAAAATTTCTCTGGGAACATAAGTGAAATTTTAACAATATTAAGCCTCAGTTTATCATTTACACATGTGCATTACAACTAAAAGATCACAGTGGATCTACAAATACACAAAGCATTTAGTAACAGACTGAATATTGGTAAAATTACACTTACTTCTCTTAAGACATTTTAGGTTATTCACAATTTTTGTGAAAGGATAGTTTGTATATGTAAACATTTTCATGTAATTTTGCTTTTCTTACACTAAAACAAAGGGAAACATTTGTAGTTGTTATCATTTACAAATTATTATGATAGTATTTTACCAGTCTGATCCACTTTAGATTAAGGCTGGGAAATTCAGGGTACCTCACGATACAATATGCGATACATGGCTCACGATCACGATAATATCTTGATATGGCGATACTGGAATTAGCGATATATTGGTCTTAATAACCTACGATATATCTGTGTGTTTATAGGGGTGAAACAAAAACAAACAAAACAAAAAAAATTCATAGTTCATATTTTGCAACATAATTTAACCAGAGCACAAACAACTATAGTGCAAAAACAATGACACTGTTTTAATGCAACATAACTGTAAACAGGATTTTTTTTAGGTGTCTGGCAAACAGTGACACTATTTCAAACAATATGCTGTTCATATGATATCATGACTCGCATAAATACACATACCACTTTTAATTGGTGTGTTATCTGTATGCATTATAAGCTTTCCGGGCGTATGTTCATGCCGCTTTTAGTCCTTGTCCAACCTGAATCGATGTGTCAAATACCGTGCACTGAGGGTTAGGGTTATGGTTATGGTTAGGGGTGAACCCGAGATCTTGGTGTATATCAACACGCCATCAAATCGTGTTGAATAACAAGCGAAAGGTCGAGAATGTGTATGTATAGCACATCAAATGCCATAAGAACTGGTGTGACATACAACACAAATTCATGAGATCAGTCTCATTCTAAACTCATTCAGAAACCACGACATCTCATGTCTCTCAAGGGTGCATGTTTGTCGTGCCACCCGTGTATCATATTTTTGTGAGACAGTTCTTACATACTGCAAAGTCCTTATCCAGCTTTGTCCCACCCACACTACAAAAGCAAAGTGAGTCCATACTTTTGATTTAAAGAATGCTGGTTCATCTTTCAGTTTAACTTCACTGCTCCAGTCTGTCATACTGGCGCTGTTCTTCTGTGACTTTGGCCCAATTTTCACCCACTTGCGTGAGGAGTGCTGCCTGGTTGACATGTAAAACAGTGACACGACTCACTGAGGAATGATGAGAAGTTTATAGCGGCTATATTTTAATAATAATAATAATAAAACGATATGTGGCAAGAGCGCATCAATAATCAAGATTAAATATCGCAATAGTTTGCCATATCAATGTTTTGTCACACTCCTATTTTAGATCATATTGATCCATATGTGGCCCCTGAACTAAACGACTAACTCCCTTGATTTTTTATATCTTCAGTGTAATTTTTGCATTTCATCAATTCATCCCATTGACCGGGTTGGACCCTATGGCAGTTCGGTTTTGGCCTGTGGGCCATATGTTTGACACCTGTGCTCTAGGTTCTAAGTGAGATGGTATGGATATGATCCATGTGTGTGTGAGTGTTGTCTCTAAGCCAGTGCATGACCCACCCTGCAGCGCTTTGAATCCCTGTAAGGGGACCCTCGTTGAGCCCGTCACAAACTGCAGCAGGCGTCCTCTCCTCTCCTCACTGAAGGCCTCCACCGCTTGCCAGAACCACCGCACCACGTTGCTTTCGCTTGTGCAGTGCTTCAGGCGGGTGTTTGTCTTCCAGTCTGCAAGGTCTATCTTCCCCAATCCACCGATGATCAACTGGATAAAGAGGGTTCAGTAAAGGACATGAGAACAAGAAAGTAACAATGGTCGCATATAAAAGGAGAGAGAAGAGAGATGGAAGGACTGGAGTCTTGAATGGTTCATTGTGTGTAATTCAATCTGCAGAATTCTTACATAAATCTTTCATTCATTATGATGACTGTGTTATTGTTCAGACAAAATGTACCTCAAGTTCTTTATGGTCAAATGGTTTGAGGAGATGCTGGGGGATGAGCTCACTGAATCCCTTCTGTAGAGCCAGAAACTGGGCTTCAATTCCACGCATAAACCTCCAGTTCACATACAGTCTGAGAAAATATGGACAAAGTTTCCTTGTATGACAACACAACCAATATAACCTGTGTATATTTTATGAATAGAAATAATGACATTTAGAATAACTACAGAATACTAGACAGACAACAGTGGCAGCAGAATAAACATGCTTAAATAAACAAGCAGAAGGAAACTCTGTATCTGGGACAAACCCACAAAAAAGCAACATCTCAGTGATTTTACCTTACGTATTCCTTTTTGTTCTCCTCGGTGACTGGGATATTGCGTCCATTAGGCTTGAGTTCGTGTTGTAGAAACTTCCCAAAGGCATTGTGTTCCACACAGAATGTGTGGTCGAGAACTGAAGTGATGTCGTTCTCTCTGCACACAGATGATTAGAATATTGAGATAAATCTATCCTAAGAACTGAGTGGAAGTATGTAATAAAATGGTTCTCTACAGTGAGACTGCCTCGGTGCATGTGTAATTACTCACAATATCCAGACGAGACTCTTGTGCAATTCCGGATCGGTGGTCTCCAGGTCGTTGAGCTGAATGGGTTTGCCTAGCAGCTGTTTGTAGAAGGGCAGCGTGAAACTCCCGTTGATGTAGTGACCGTGGAAAACTGCCAGGCCCATCACACGACCCACAAAGTGGAAATATGACAGGTGGTCCTGGAAGAAAAACACAAACAGACACATCAGGTCATCAACATTTCTCCTTATTCACTTCAGAGCTTCAGGTGTGTTTGTGTACTCACTGGGTTAATGGAGGAGTCGGGGTTGATCTGTAGTGTGTAGATATTGTCGGTGGAGTACTGGAACAGGCCGTAATATGGATTCAACATTTCATGACACAGGAGGTACAACCACTCCCTATAGATGATAAAACAATGTTCAAAACTCGAACAGTAGAAACTATGTAAAACACATCATCTAAAAGAAACAATGAGACAATTGAAAAATCCCTAAGAATTTTTGAAAGCAGGCTTTTTTATCCACTAAAGAGCTCTTGTAAAAATAGCAGCATTCATTAAAAAGCTGCTGATGGCTCCTGCTGGGGCTTTGTCAGTGAATCCTGACTGTTTCTGAAATATTAAACCCTGTCACCGTTAATAAGTAGACAGCTGTCATCTCTATCAACATTTAAGAGCATAAATTAATCTTACATGATTTCTAAGGCCATTAAATTAAAAAATAAACCCCTTTCTTTTAGAGTCTTAGCTAGCTGAATATTATAGCTTTTGTGAAGGCCTAGGTAGGAATGTGTATTGGCAAGAATCTACTGATTTCTAAGCAATACAAGTCACTGTGATCTTTTTAATCTAATTTTAGGACAATTGTCAAAGTACAATGCTGCTCTTTGAGTTTATGTTACTGTTGAGTTGAAGCGTCAAACAGCTGAAGACAGATTAAAATACAGCTTCAAACACAGCTGAAATGAGTTCTCTGCCACAGATTGTTGTAGGTAAATTGTGAATTAAAAATCAATGTTGAAACTAAGCTTTACAGAACCCCAAAAATCGAGACGAGTGATTATTTTGTTAATATGCAGATTGACAGCTCTGTTAAAGTTACACTTAAAGTAGTTTCACAGTAGAGCTCAATAATAATGGAGAAAGCATTATACTGTGACTGATCCTGATCCTTGCATTCCATTTTCACTGAAAAAAATGTAAAAAAGACAACACGATTTTTTTTGTTGGGGTATGTTATGTACCCAATGAGCATCTTCCCTTGTGTTGAAAGAATATGATTTGTAAGCTGGGGTATCTGTGTTGCAGCACATTTTTCATGTAAAACCATCTCTTTTATGACATTGTATTAAAAAAAAAACAATTATAATGAGGCTTACGCTGTTGGGGGCCGACAGCAAGGGTATATCCCCGAAAACCCCCCAGTTCTCTGCTATATATAAATCTATCCTGGATAATTGTTAGACAATCGATATGAATCAATTTGAGCTACACTGACATGTTAGTGGCAGAAAAATGGACAGAGAACCAATTTCCCCCCACAAACTCCACCTGGTGAAAGAAAATGACACCATATGAACTCTAGATGTTAGCAAGAAAATGGACATTCATAAGATGATCAATATAATTTATTATCTCAATCGGCTTATTATTACTTGACTTATGTCCAAAATATAATGTGCTGCACACTTTTAATACCCCTCAGTCAAATATAGTGTAAGATTCTGTTGAAAGTTTCTGCCCTATTATTCAGATTAGATTGTCTTTGTGTAAAACTTATTACATACATATTTATATTTGAAAGTACTCAGATATTAAAAGTGCACAAGGTCATTGGACCTTGAAAAAGTAGGTCAAGGTCACCTATTTTCACCGGGCTTCTGCTCCATGCCAAGATGAAACCACAGTATAAATTTGGTGCAGATATCTCAATGCATTCTTCAGATAATACAATTATGTTGTTGAATGGACAGACAGATGGACGGGCGGACAGGCAGACGACAAAATGATTACAATACCCCTTCAGCCAGAAGTTGGCCCAAGGGGTAAAACCGGTTTTCAACTAAAGCGTCCCCATTTGGATGACTTCTACTACTCATAGAGAAGCTGAAATCGATAGGGTTCTTCCACTATCTGTCCCCTATGGTGGTTATCAAGGTAAGAAATCCAACCAAATATGTCCTAGTTATTGCGTTCACACAAAGGGTATCTGGCAGCGCCGGTGGTAAAACCCTTATATCCCTGAAACTTGATTTCAGGCATATAATAACAATTTTGATGACTTGTTCCTTGCTATTTTCCACTGCTGCTCACCTGGCCACGCCACCATAATCGAGGCCCTCTTCTCCTCTGAACTTCACCATTAGTCTCTTCTTCAGGTCTTTGGGTCTCATCTTCATTATCTGCCGATAGGACTCCTACAAACATACGAATACAGGTCATCACGACGAAAGACATAAAATGTTCAAAGCACTGCAAGTCAGTTCCTGTTGTGTCAGGCATATGACTCCTGTGTCTGGTTAAGTGTAACTTTTCATAATGCTTTCATAGACTGATTGTATTAATTATTTGACATGACTGATATTTCATCTACAGTGGCTTTTACGAGCCTTTAACTTACTTCCTGGCTCTAAGCCTTCACTCACCTCAAAGATCTCCTCACGGGACACCTCAATGCGACAGTGCCCAGCTTGCGGTTGCTGCAAAGACAACTCGTGGCGGAGCAGCTTCAATTTATGGACTAAGTCTCGCTCATAGCGTGCAGCCACATCTCCCTCTCCACCTCCTCCACCACCACCAACTCCTCCACCTCCCCCCTCCTCGCCCCCTACGTCCATCTGCGGGGCCTGGGAGGATTCTTTCACTTGAGATTGCTGGCTGTAAGTGGGGAGTATTAGATAAAGGGGGAAAGGAGGAGATAACATGAAGGAAGAATGCCAGGTAGGAGTAAAAAAAAGCTGACCAGTACATGACAGAAGAGACTAAGCACCCAGTGTGTACATTATACACTGGATTACTCACTGTGCATTTACCCAGATAAGCTAAATCTAGTATAAACCCACATTTCTGTAAATCACACCATTCAGCACTGAGCATTAACAGAGCTGCTGACTGATAGGTCATATTCAGATCGAGCCTGAGATCAGCATTACAAAAGTGATTAAATTAACAGCAGATTAGGCATGAAGCCACTTATTTTGTTTGCATCAAGGATGAGTAGAAGTCCCCTGCAACTGAATATAAAGGAGGATTCTATGTGTGTGGTGGATATCACTACCTGATAATAGTGTGCAGGCGAGGGTCTGTGAACTGTGTGGTCCGGTTGTTGTGGTCTACAAAGTAGATCCGTCCAGACACGGTGCTTCTGACCTCCCAGCCCACTGGCAGTGGACCAAGCTCCTCACAGCTCACGCTGGCCAGGTCACTACACAAGAACCCAGACGCAGACTTCAGTCAGCAGTAATCCACTGTGCTTTCAACAATTTAATCTGGTGAGCCTTCAACCAAGTCCTCTTTCTCCGTCTAGTTCTGAACCTACATATTGTACGCTCTTAACCCCTCATAATTAACTAAACACAGACTCTGGGGGCACAACAACTAACATGAGATTTCCTTTAAATCTGTCGGAGTAATTAGTGCAGATGAAATAGGAAATTGTGCCTCTTATTAAACAGATAACAAAAGTACACTGTTATTGTGCCAGTTTGTTGGTGATGCTGGTCCTCCGTTAATGTGTTATTTCAGATTTTTTTAGGGTGGGCTATATGAGGTAATTTTCCCTAAAGTACAAAGAGTACAAAAGCCCTGCACTGCGCTCTCCAAAGCAGTGTTTTCCATGGATGATACCATGGTCTATTTTGTTTCACTGCTATAATGAACCAAAGGAACGGTGGTGAGCAGTCTCACTTAACCATGTCACTAACAAGGTAAACCAATTTTGGAATGAACTGGGAATGGGCTGTTAACAATAGAATGAACCACATTTCACAAAATAGATGTGTGCACACTTATGCTCCAAATGTATAAAGTCAGACTCGGAACCAACAACATCTGAAACCTCAAGAGCAACAGCTGCAACAGAGAGATCAGTCCAACTCAACAACATAAGCTGGGCATAAATGTTTATGGCAATGTCACTATAATTATTTGTTAACCAATTACTGTCAGTTTTACAGTGAAGTGTGCAGCTCCTAAAAAGGAGCAAACAAACTCAGCAACATTAACAGTGTTTGTAGTTTGTAAAATGTAAACCTTATTCATAATCAGCAGATAAGTTATCAAGCCAACAGGTGCTCTATGTGTTTACTACAATGACAGAAAATGGTCTGTACTTACTTTGATTCCACTCAAATTCTCTGTATCAGCTCTTACAACACACTTCCATTTTCCCATGGAATGAAAAACAATTTTCGGGTAACTGTCTGAAGTATGGAGCACCAGGAGTGCCAAAATTAAATAAATTAATACATCAATAAATAAGTCCTTAAATGTGGCATTAATAAATTAAAGTTGGAAATACATACATTAAATAAATAAATACATACATCAATAATTACTTAAATGTGACATGAATTAATTAAAATAGCAATTGAAGCACAAATAATAAATTCACTACTTAATTATTTCATGATCTCTGCCCGAGAACACCACAATGAATTTATTTTATTTGTTACTGTGGCTCGTCAACAGACACTAACGTCTGATTGGTTATCCTGCACAGCAAGTCAAGACAAATCCAACCCAGATAATGGATTGATGCAGAGTCGGTCAACACACTCCTACACATTAGGTGGCGGTATTTCATCTGATTTACGTTTGTCTGGATACGGTTCCTATCGATAAAAATCATGAAGGAAGATGCAGCTTGGTGCTTACTTCTCCCGCATCTGCTCTGTTTTGATTGGTTACTTGATTGGACCAGTTTCTGTCCTCAGAACATCAATCAGTAAGAAAAACTCCCATTTGCTTTGCGATCACTGTATGGTCAATTTCTTGGTTGGAAAGTGTAGAAATTACTCAAAGAACTGTTCCCAAAGCAAGAGAGAGCTCATGAAGATCCTCTATTAAGGAGCCACCATGTTTTTAAAGTGTGTACTTCAGGCTAAAGCTATCGTCTTGACTAGATCAGTGTCAACCCTGCCCACTGACTTTGATGGAAGAGGTTGACAGATAAAATAAATTCATTGAGGCACAACTGGCACAGGGACCATGAAATATTTTAATGAATAGTGAAATAATTATTTATGCTTAACTTGCTATTTTAATAAATTCATGACACATGTAAGTAATTATTGATAGATGTATTTATTTATTCAATGTATGCATTTCCAATTTTAATTAATAAATAACACATTTAAAGCTTTTTAAAATGATGTATTCATTTATTTAATTTTGGCGATCCTGGCGCTGTTAGTGTGGCAGTGAAGATTTCAAAATAATTTATAATTTAATCAATCATCGTATTGATATAAAGGGTCAATTCCTACAAAGTGTGTACAATGGAAATTACACTGATATTAATATTTTCTATGTGGCTAAAGTATGTTTTGCTTCTAGGCCCATCCACAGCACTACAGTGCTTGGTATTCTTGTCTGCTTCTTCAAACTGGGCAAGTGCTGACTGCCTTCTGCTGTAGATTATATGCTGACTATGGAAAAGTACCTCATTCAAGCCCACTTTAGAAAATCCAAACAAACCCTTTAAGCCATGTACAAGGTGATGCCAGCGAGAAAATGAGCACCTACTCTTGTATATCTCTAAAATTTTTGACTTGGATGTAAAACCACCCAGTTGTAAAAACAGAATAAACTTTGACATAACAGAGGATTGTGAAGATGTTATACTGTATCTGCTGTGTTTTGCTCAGTTTGGCTTATTTTTGGTCATATGATCTCCTCTTTCCTTGTGTTATATTCTGGTCTATGTCCTCTTTCTCTGCTGCTGCAATGACCTATATTCTCTCCAGGGTTTGTTCAAGGTTCATTTTATTGCAGGTTTGGCTTGGAGTAGATGTGTGTGAAGCGGAGTCTAAATCATACCGAGGTATCCGAGGGTCGTGCCAGGTGCTGACACCTGTCTGTGTGTGGAGGAAGTACACCTGGCCTTGCACTGTTGTTCGCTGTTCTGTTAACAAAGGAAATACAGAGACTAGGGTTTGTTAAATAGTAAAAGTAAGAAATTGGATAGAAGTTCATGTGAAATACAGATGCTTCTATAGACACCCTCAAATTATTCTGACTGACCATATCCCTCTGGTAGGTCAGGTGGTTGGTGCCCGTGCGGCCTGTTTTGAGGGGTGTGGCCATGGCTTCTGGAGTCCTGGCCTCTGATTCGCTGCGTCTGGAGACGGCTCTCCTGACTGGGTGAATCGAGCCGACAGTTCCCTCCCCCTGCTGCACCAGTGGAATCGGAGTAGGGCAGCGGCTCTTCACTGAAACATCCCTCAAACACGGGCCTACACAAACACACAGACACACACACCTCTGAAGTGCTGTTTTCTCTCTTTTACTGAAATCACATGAGAGGTGATGACAGCTTTTTATTTTCAACTCAGAGTAACAGATGGGTAGAGGACCGAATAAATGCTGATTGTGACCAAACTGTGCTACACGCAGGCACCCGAAGTGGGTCGGAGTCATCCTTCACATGGGATCCCAACTTTACAGAGAACAAAGGAGCCACACTGACTCACTCACCCATCGTTTTCCAACAGTCCTCTGCAGTCCACCACAGGGCCTCCACTGCCAATGCGGTCTCGTGTCTGTAAGCCCACTGGAAACAAGCAGGTGGTAAAGGTTACAGAGATTGTGTGTGACAGAGACAAAGGACACATTAACACACACCATGAAAGAAATGTTACTATGGGAAGAGATAAGGTGAGTAATTTATACAGGTTATACATCAACCCTTACCTACGATCTGCCCCCGCACTGCGTCGCTGTCCGAGGGATTCAGTTTACATAAATCTACCATTGAAGAGTGTTTTGCTTCTGATGCGTGATTCTAGTAAAGTCCCGTCTCGCAATATGTCATAATTCTCGTAAAATACTGTATAGTTCTTGCAGAGAGAGAGAGAGAGAGAGAGAGATGTATGGGATGGACAGTGAATGCCTGACGTCAGTGCAGCAGACACAGAGCTAGAGCTGTGGAAATAATTAAACCAGTTCCAGTTGTTCAAGCCTTCGAAAGGTCGTCACATAATGGATTTCTGGGAGAGAATTGTACAGAATTCAGCAACGACTTGTGGATCCAGAATTTCCAAACCCGGGCAGCGTTTAATGAACTGTGTGATGTTACTGAAGCTCTCCTGGCACCAGACTCGTCATACCTGTGACGAGTGAAAATGCACCAAATGTGTTTCCTTTACACTTTTGTGCAAAACTTCTACATTGAAACGTCTCAAAAAGCAGCTCATGAATGTAAACGCTTTTTTGCGATCTTTGACGGTTTTCGCAACATTCCTGTGTTTCCATGTCCAGTTTTCTATTGCGCAATTTACATTTTGTGCATTTCTGAGAGTAACGGAAACCCAGCTAGTGATATGTAGCGAACCTCACACTGAAGCACACTGGTGTAAAATAATTATGGAGTGTTTCCTTTGAAATCCAAGACGTGTG
>JAPTMW010000028.1:9419567-9429949 GCA_029822955.1 Ostorhinchus angustatus
GCAGCTCATCAACTACAACGCCGACGTCTCTCCCCAGTCCATGTCCCTCCCTCCCCCTGAAAACTCACCACCCACCATTAGCCTTGAAGATACCAAATGTAAAAGCAATGGCTTTGGGGAAATGGTATGAATTTGTTTTAATTATGATATCTTCATTTTTTTGTCCTTCTTTTAATCATGATTCGGTCCAGAGCTCAAATAACTAATGTTAATTTCTCCATCTCAACTTGCAGCCATCGTCATCATCTGCTCAGCTAATCGTTAACATTAAAAAAGAGCTGCCGAGCGCCACTCCAGATCCAGGGTCTTGTCAGTTATCTTTGAAGCCTGTGTATTTGCAGAAACATTGCCCGGTCTCATCGGCTTCTCCCAAACCAAAAACTACATCTCCGGTTGTGACTATGGATAAAGACAAGATGTTACAGGAGAAGGATAAGCAGATAGAGGAGTTGACGAGGATGCTGAGGCAGAAGCAGAGGCTGGTGGAGGTTCTGAGGATGCAGCTGGAGCACGGCAACAGAGGACAGGTTCAAGGGCAGGTTTCAGAGACTGTGGTTCTGTTAAGAGTAAAAGAAGAACCCCCTGACAAACCCAGTGTCACCGTTTCCTCTGGCCCTCGACCATTCCTTCCTGTTACGTCATCTCTTTTATGTGACATAGATGCTGCCAAAGTAACTATCAAACAGGAAGCTGCAGAGTCAGAAGGAGTTGTGTCTGAGACTAATTTGCCAGACGCTCTCGGATCACAGTCTTATTCCCAAATTCAGGAATCTCAGGAGCAGATTCAACTCCAAACGAAGTCAGAGCAGACAAACGCACACAATAGCCAAGATCAACAGGTTCGACAGCAGCAGGCGACTCTGCAGCTCCAACAGCAGGCCTTACACAGACTCCTCCTCCAGGAACAGCAGCAGAAGATTCAGAGCCTCAATCAGAAGCTGGAAAATCAGCAGAACCTGCAGAAAATGTCTCAGCAGAGGAAGAAGAAATCTCAAAAACAGCAGCTGAAACAGCAGCAGCAGTTGCAGCAACAGACGCAGTTGAAGCAACAGATTCTGCTGAAGCAGCAAAAGGTGTTTTTACAGCAGCAAATCAAACAGCAGCAGCAGACTCCGAAAGAGACTAAAGCGGCCCAACAAGTCCAGATACAGACCAAGATACAGCTAAAGCATCAGCATCTGCAGAAACAACAGGCGCCGTCTGCTCAGGTCAGGAATTTACAGACTCACCTCTTAAGACTTTGCATTGGGTTGTGAATTGACAAAAATGTGTTGATAAGAGGCATTTCATGATACCAGAGTACGCTGTGCTACTGGAAGCATGGTAATGTACTGCCTCTAAATAAAATCTGAGTCAGAAATTAGACATTCGCCATACATTTGTAAGAGTAAGTGAAAAGATACAGAGAAGTTATATGACAACAGCTTTACAAAATGATCATTTGCCGTCGGCCTGTAACGGGACACAAAGCTTTTGGTTCGGTACGTTTTCGGTTTTGAAAGCCACGGTTCGATATGGGAAGAAAGAAAACTCCTCCAAATGTCTTTAATGCATTTATTATGAATTTTTGAACATTTTCCCCCCAATTTTTGGAGACAATAGAATATAGAAAAACAGGAATAATATAATTCTGCTGCTATAAATCAAATCAATTCAAATAATAAAATATTACTAAATGTATTTTAAACATTAGTATTGCACTTTTCCCTGAAAGGTAGTTTTGAACAAACACAAAAAATCTAATCACATTTCTGTCAGTTCACATTCTGCATAAAAATAACAACAAAAGGGGGCAAACTCTTATTCTCTTTTAAGAAACTTAGGAGCAAGATTGACAACAAAACGAACCAATTTTTTTCAATTTTAGGACAGTTAACAAACTGTTTAGGCCACTGTGTGTATTTGTGTGTGTGTGTGTGTGAGAGAGAGAGAGAGAGAGAGAGAGAGCGAGCAAATGTGTAGAACTGCCATACATAGGCGGCAGGTGTTTGTCTTATCACCGTCTCTTTCTCAGTTGTTTTCTTTCACTGGGAACCTGAAATGATCCCAAACAGGACTGTAATGATGACAGAGGGTCTTCAGTCTCTTCCTTCCAGCTTAACATCATATTTATTGTTTTTTGTTTTTTTTCACTTTTTGGTAGCTGCTATTTCCTATTTCAGGTTAATGTGCACTCCTTCAATATGTCCGCGTGGAACTTACATGGATTTAAAGTTCCGCATCTTTCGTTCCTTTTTCATTTTCTCAACATACTGGGCCGTTTCGGTACAGCTGTTCCGAACCGAACAGGTACGTACTGAAACGGTTCGGTTCGGTATGTGTACCGTTACAGGCCTAATTTGTATGTAACTGTTAAAGCCGAAGTAGATAGAAATCACAGGGGAAATGAACAATAAGGCTCCATTTAATGATTATTTTCAGTGTTTACAAATCTGTTGATTACTTTCTTGTTTAATCCATTAATTGTCCGATCTTGAAATGTCACAAACTGATGAAAATAGTGTTTTCCAAAGTGTTTTCAGGTGTTTTGTTTGGTCCACAACTTGAAGACATTACTTTATTGTCAAATAGAAGGAAAGAAACTTGAAAGTAATTCACATTTCAAAAGCCGGAACAAAACATTTTAGTCCTTTCCTCTTAAAAAAATGAATTATCATCAATATCACTACAGCTGTCAATTTAACAGTTAGCAGCTAATTGATTCATAGGTGCAGGTCTATTACACATCTTCATCTTCCAGTTCACTCTTCTCTGTTGAAAGCATTTACGGTACATAAAAATCAATAATGCAATGCACTTTCTTGTCTGCACAGTAGAGATGCAGTTGACTGATTCAACTGGACATTACAGTCACCAGTTTTATCTCCATTTTGCTCTTTCTGAAAATACCTGCAGCTGCCAAAGTCTCAAGGTCTTTAGTAAAACCTGAAAACGGAGCCAAGAGTGGACCTCTCAGACAACGTGAACGACAATATTCGGAAGCTTCTTGTGGATTTTTTGCCCAATGACACCAAAAACCTATCACCTATCGAAGCTTTCAGTAAAAAAATCAATTCTCTAATGTATGCATATTTTCTTAAAAACCCAGATTTACTCTTTTCTTTGCAAACCACAGGGTAAAGATGATCTTGTTTGAGGTCACACATTGAATATTCCTTTTAACATCGAAATCAGTACCCGATATGACATTTACAACAGCTCAGCAACACAGAAGCACATTTTCTTACTTCATTTTTTTTTACTTATATTTAATTGCTTCATTTTTGAAATTTTAACACAAACATTTAGAACATCGTGTCAGATGTCGTTCTGCGTATTGTCCATTCTTTCCATCAATCTGCACATGTTGCTTGATGATATAAGTAAGTCTATCCATGCTGTGGTTTCTTCCACAATGTCTGTCCAAATATTTAGGGTAGGAGGATCCTCTTTACACCATTTTCATGTGACGGCTTTTTTAGACGCTACCAACATTCTTACACCATTTGAACACTCTAGATTGCAATTTTTGTAGTTAAATGTGTATAATATGATCTTCTATAGGTGTCTCAGGTGTTCCTTAATCAGCAGTCAGGCTCCACCCCCTCCTCCTCCCTCCCATTGGATCTTCTAAAGAGCGACTCCACCCCTACCCTCGTTACCGACAGCAACGGAAACCACTTCCTGATTTCACTGACCAGTCACGTTACTGAGAACCAAACACCTAATGAATCTGAGAGTAAAGCGCCCAACCACATCACGCTGCAGGTACTGAACTCACCTTCTACACTTTTGTTTTCCATTATTATTATTATTATTGTGTTCTTTTTTTCCGTCTCTGAATGCGTATACATGCTCCTGGTGATTCATACGCATAATTCCCTTGTGATAACATTTTTATTTGTATTCTTTTCCCCATTTTCCTCTAGCGATTACAGTCTACTCCCACCAAGCTCCCAAGTCACAACACTATTCAGCTGCTTGAAGCCGATAATGAAAGCAAACAGATTATGCACACAGGAAGTCTGAAACAACAAATCACAAAGGTGAGATTTGCATAAAGATTTTGCTGCCAGAATTAATCACAAAACCCTGTATGATGACAGTAGGGCAGGGAAACACAGCGACAATTATTGCAATATAAAATTAAACACTTGTATTTGTTCTTCTGGGTTTATTTTGTGTCTTCTGTCAGATGAAACATGTACAAGGTTTCAGTTTTGTTGTTTTATTTAATTTCACTTATGCATATTTTAATAATGAAAAAACATTCATTTCTAATTGTACGGAAGGCCGGAGTTTGTTTAAATGTCCGTTTTTGTCACGTTCTGACTATAAATAATAGTTAAAAACAACTATTAAGTGACTTCTTCAACTGTTTTTCTCAGGCCAAAGTATCAGCCCTCACACCTGAATGACGATGACATGAAATTTCTCATGTTTAGAGCTGCAGCTATCGATTATTTTTGTCATTGATTAATCTATTGTTTATCTATTAATCTATTTCTTCTATTTGATTGAACGATTGAGTAGGATTGAGTGAAAAAGATGTCTGAAAATGACAAACAGCTTGTCCTTTATTGTAGAACCAGCTTAAACAACAACTACAAAAAGTATAAATGTAAAAGGATATAAAAAAATCCCATCTATATAGAAATAAAAGCAATAACAACAGTACATGTATAAAAGTATATATATATTTACATAAGCAATAAAAAACAAGTTCAATTACATCAACGAGCAATATGCAGCAGTCTTCAACACATTTGTATCCAACTTACTAACAACTCAAGATGTAAATAACATACAACTTTAATAAATAAATAAATAAATAAAGGCAAATATTTTTAATGTGTGTGTTAAAGCTTAAAAGATGAAGAGATGATGGTGAATATTTAGACATTTTCTACATTTTCACCCTCGTCTCTTCTGAGCTACACTATGTGGTTTGTGTAAATCCTGGCATCATGTGCGTCACAATAAGCGTTCCATGTGAAACACAAGAGTGGAACCAAAGTTTAGCGGAATTAACCCATAAAGACCCAAACAGCCACCGTCGACCACAATCATCTACTGATCTAAACTGTTTTAATACCTATTGATCCACTAATCCTATCAATACATGTAAATAATCGGTTTAAAATATAGTTTGTCATCTTTTCATGGTCATCAGATATGACCCATTTGGACGATCAGAGGCTCCGTAGTTACCGTGGAAACACTGTCATCTTCTGCAACACTGATTCACCAGTAAAACCCATGGAGTTGGATCAATGACAGTGGATGGAAACATTGGGTTTATGTTCATTTAGTGACATATTTTGATGAAAAAAATCACTTTTTATCAGTTTTCTGATCTTAACTGCAATTTAAATCTGAGCTTTTATGAGCATGTACATTACCAGTAAATTAAATATTAAAAAAATACATGATTTTTACTGAAAAGATACAGAGGATAATATTATAATAAATGGTGATAAATCACTTTAGGTTAAATAGAGAGAAAATGTTATTTGGGAACTGCCACAAAAGTAGTACTGGGCCTTTATTGGTTACGGAAACGAAGCTTCGATTCAGGAAAATTGCAATCAAATAATTTTTTAATCGATTTCAGTCAGTTAATCACTCAATAGTTCCAGCTCTACTCATGATAATAATCAGTATTGACTTTTACTATATGTGACCAAGGCCAATGTGACGCAGCTGAAAAGAGAAACCGAATCAGTACAGTTGTAATATTTCCTTGTGATTTGAAAACATACAGTGTGAGTTGACAGATGAGCATTTGACGTGTGTTCCACCACCACTGAAGAGCAGAGCAGATGTTAAACACAGTCATGGAGAAACATTTCAACGTGCTCATATCATCTCTGTGGCACTTTTTATGGAGCCCAGTCATCCACTTTATTCTCCAGCCCATCTCAGCCCCAGAGCCTCTTTTCCCGTCACCGCTGCAATAAGAGAACAGTCTGTTAATGTTCCATAAAGAGCCAAAAACATGACAGCCAGAGTGAACTGCTCCACTGAGTCCAAGAGCAGGGAAATTAATGATGTATTCTGTTTGAGACACTGACAGCAGTCCTTGATAAAAGTCTGACACCAGCCTGATGCTGATTATTATTGCTTTGCTAATTACTCTAACGACACCCTCCATTACTATGATTTATGTTGTTAATAGAAGAGGAACAAAGACGCATCTCTGCTAATTGAGATGTGTGCTTTCCCTCATCGACTGCAGGTGGACTGAAATAGTTGGTGCCTTGAGAAATGTCAAGATGTAGTGGAACACTGTGTGCTGATTAATATATCGCTGTTATCAGCAATCTTTGCAGGCTGCTTTTTTCAAGATTTCCATGACACTAGGTTAAAGAAAACTGAGTACTTGAGTTCAAGTCCAAGCAACTGTTCCGTGGCCACATAAGTTTGCAGTTTTGGGTTTGATGGTCAAAGCTGAAGGTGACACGTAACATAACCCTTTATAGTTCACTCATAGAAATACTCTGAAATTCAACCATAGTGTGAAGCAAGGACGTAAGACTTTATTACTTTTGTGAATTTTTTTCCCAATTTGTTATTGTAATATAGAAAATCAAGGTCAATGAAGTTACCTTACCTGTAAGTGGCAAAAATAAAATAATCCAAGACGTAAATATAAGTGGTGTCAGGCACAACAAACCCCGCCCCTCGCACGTATTGTAGCTTATTTTGGCATTGATCCAGCTGATGTCATCATGTCAATTGTCTCTATATATGTGCCACGTTTGAAGTAAATTGAAACAAAATTGATGTTTTTATAGACGCTTGAAATTTTGATCCTTTGTAAGTAAATGGGAGGAAAACAAATAAAAAAAATTAATTCTTTAAAAATTTGATCTTTGACCTACTTTTCCCAAAATGTAAGCACATCTAATCTGGGCCACTGGCAATCTATAAACCCAATTTGGTATGAATTCAACCAATACTTTTGCTGCTACAGACATGTGAAATTTTGCCCATTATAAGTAAATGGGGGGGAAAAAAGATTGGAAAAATTAATAAAAAAATTTGAACTTTGACCAATTTTTCCCAATGTAATCAGATCTATTCTAGGTCACTGGCAATCTATAAACCCAGTTTGGCATGAATTCAACCAATAGTTTTGCTACTAAAGTGTTAACAAACAAACAAACCGAACCAAAAAAAATACAAAGCTAAAGGTAAAAGAAACATGTATTTTAGAGCATTCAAACATTGCTTTTATAACATTAGACCAACATCAGTGCTGATCCAGACCCCTGTCTACATCCACATGATCCCTGTGAACATCATTCCTTACATTAGTACCATTACTTCCTTCCACTCACTGTCCATGCAGAGGTGGACCTTACAGACCCTGGAGACCACATTGAACTGTTGCCTCACTATAACTGATGCTGTCACTGTCTTGTAATGTATGTGGACATGACCAAAAATAGTCACTGCCTGATAAAGGGTTAACTTGTTAAAATGTTGATTATTATAAAAATGTAATCCAAATACAATTGGGTAAAATAAGCATGTGGTGACATTTTCAGTCTTAAAGATCAAAGGTCAGCGTCGCTCTGTGATTAATGCAATCCCTCTGAATGGATTCTATTCCAGTGGTGAAAGGTCACTCTAACCTTTGACCGTCATTGGCCATAACTCAACAACTCATACGTGACATATGATGACATTTTATTTCCAAAAGCTCAAAGGTTACATTCACTGTACCTGTAACAACACTTTTCTGTCCATCACTCAACAATTTACTCCCCCTAAAAATAGTCTCTAAGTGAAGAAGCATGTTTCTCACCGGGGTCATCAGTATGGTGAGACCCTCCATTTCACCAAAAACATGTGTGTTATTAAATTCTTGAAAGTCTTCGCTGCATATGTTATGAGTCCGGATGGGCACAGAGGCAAAGATGGAGGCATATAACCATGAGGTGAATTTAAAAGGAAGATGGGTGAACATCTGTGTTGTGTTTTAGTGCTGTGTTTTTCTGTTTTTCCCAAAAGTGGGTCACAGCCTCATTCAGGATGTGTTGTGGAATGTGTGGCTTAAAAAAATATCTATTTTAAATGCTTACTTTTCTAACGTTTTACTTTTAAATAGACAGAAACACATGCAGTAGACTGGATGTTGATTGAAAGGTGGTAGATTAAATATACATCGTCTTGTGTAGGATGATGTGGAATCACAAATATGATCTAAAGTCTGTTGAATATGGATTTATGGCTGGGGGATATGGAAAAAATCATATCACGATAATATCAGACGATATGGATATGTATCATGATATACATCAAATCACTATTTTTGCCAAGCTTAAATTTTCTGTTACTCATAAGTTAGTTGTGAAGAAATCAGAAGGTTATTTTTGATTTAAATATGATTTATTTTCTGTCAGAGGTTGAACATGACAGATGTGCTGAAGAACATTATATACCTGGTTCAGATAAATAATATATTTAAAACTAAACTAAAAGTCAGACCAGCAGGAAAAAGCTCTCAAGATTTAAAAGAGAACACAAACAAAACAGACCATCTTTACCAAACAATACCAGGGGTGTATACATGGGGGGTACTTAACTGCCATAACTGCTGTAAACCGAAAATGAAACTTAACATGCTTTGAACATCTGACTCTCGGCTTCTATGTCGTACCGTACTTCTCAGTAACCCAGTCGCCCGAGTTCTCCATCACATTTTCTCCTGAAGGAACACTCATTACCTCCTGTTGCCGCCCAAACACCAGCGTGTGCTGCGGCTGCTCTTACACCTGTGCTGTGGGCGTCAACCTAACATACTGTGGCTCTAGCGTGATTGGTTCAGTGAGGCGCTACTTACTTATGATTGGCTGTTCTTGTGTCTGTCAACATGGACGAATTAATTCTATCGAAATTCTATCGCGCATGTCTCATATTTCTATCGAGGAAAAGTTATACAGTCCTGGAAAAAAGACAAATATAATCATGAAATATCCGTGGAAAAATATTTTTTATGTTCCAAAAGATGCATCAGACAAACAGATGCAAATTACTTTTTGGTTTTTGTTTATTGTTTATAAGAAAAAACAAAACTAAATTATTGACAGTTTCAACATTTTTTTAGATGTTTTTCTGCTGAAACATCCAGTTTTGACCTGGACAGAACTGAGCACGTGCAGAAGGAGCATGTGGGTTTGGAGAAGGGAACAATCTGGGCAGATTTCAGTAATTTAAGAATTATTCTTAATGCAATATATCACAAATCCATGGGGTGTCCAAAAACTATTTTCCACCACTGTATCACAATGTATATCATTATCGTTTTATCGCTCAGCCCTAACATTGAATATAACAAATTGAAACCTAAAATGTTCAAACAAGAACACATGAAACCATAAATACAGATATGCAGCTATAATTTAAATTTAATTCAGTAAAAATCAGCACCATTTGTGCTGTTCACTCAGTTTAACAGTAACATGTTCTGAAAGCACTGATAAAAGAATAAAAACATATGGTGTTAAAAGTAAAAATCATTTGTACTTACTAGTGCATTAAAAATAAATGTGCTCTTGTTTTGACTTCTGCACACTTACCGACCAGAGCGATTGTAGCTCCAAGGTGAGATGAGCTGAGAGTCACAGTTTTATCTCTGCTCTATTTTCTTAAAAGGCTCAGAACAGAGGACTTCAGGTGTGTGTGGACCAGCCACAGCCACAGCCAGAGGTCACACACAGCTTGTCGGCACCCCCCACCCTGCAGCCTTTCTTCAAGGACCATGTGACCACCGGGAAAAACCCAGCATCATCACCCCCTCAAACTGTAAGGAAAGATAAGGATAATGATAAACTTTATTTCAAACACAAGTAGGAATAAAGGTGAAAAAAGGCAAAAAGAAATGACAGATTTAAACAAAACAGTCCAAAATATTGAAGGTAATAAGAAAAAAAGACACATAATGTACATGTCTGAAATGGAGAAGGAAGAAGCTTTTATTGTAAAACCCTATTTTTATATGTTACAAGTAATATACGAATAACCCGACAGAGATGTTGAAGTGATTATTTTGTATTCTGTGTCTCTCCTTCCATTCTGTCCCCTCCTAGAAGATCTGTCCTGGTCTGGATTACTTGTTCAGTCCTTTGTCTCCAGCGGATTCATCACCTGATACTAAAGTACGACACAGTGTGTGTCTGAAGGTTGTCGATGCATACTTAAGGAATGATTCGCTGTCGTGTCTGTGAATCACGTTGTTCTCTCCATGTGTCTGCTTTAGGATACAGAGCATGAAGAAGATTTCATTGACATCATTCTGCAGAGAGGAGGTAATATCTGCTGGGTTTTTCCTCCAGTTTAACCCATAAAGACCCAAACATCCACTAACGACCAAAAGCATCGACTGATCTAAGATA
>JAPTMW010000028.1:9832915-9843113 GCA_029822955.1 Ostorhinchus angustatus
TGTAAGCTAGGCCAAAGTGGGGGGTGGGGGGGCAGAGGTGTGTGCGTGTTTAAGGACACTGGCACCTTGACCACATTCCAGCATAAGGTTTCAACTCACGGGCTGGTTAGCTAAAAACCGGGCCATTATTGGTCACTGTACACCAGACCTCAGTTACCCCTTAACGTGCACTCGCTGACACACTTGCACACACATTGTCTACACACATGCGATCAACACACACACACACACATCTCAGAAATGTGATCTGGTCCTGGCCTAGACCTGGCTGGGCTTTCCTTACAGGTGTATCCTTCCGAATACGGCTAGAGTGTTCCAGGTGTGTATGTGTGCATGTGATTGTTTCAGGCAATTTCTTAAACCACATGTGTGTGTTCAGGTGCGTGGATGCATATGTCTGTATATTCTTACATCTTAGCGCGGTATATGCTTACAGTCTTTGTATACAGTTACAAAGAGATGACAAAGTAAGGAAAAACTGGACGAGTGGGAGTGGTCACTTTGGAGATGACAAGATCCCCGGCATAGGACAGGAGAGCTCACTGTAACCTATAAACATTCAATCAATCATACGGTACGGCCTTCACAGTTGCCAGATGTAACTCCAATTTAGCACCCGCTGGAGATTTTAGACTGATGCTACCTGGCATTTTCCATCATCAAATTGGAGGCATGGAGTGGTGTACATGCCTCCAGAGGCTTGTATAATCAATGTCAAGGTGCACTAAAGCTATGTGGAAGCACGTGGTTGCCCAACGCCTTATGTCGGTTTTACCTTTCATGTGCCAGCCATTGACATGTGTATCTGCATGTGTGTGTGCATGTGTTTTTCCTTCAGGAGATCAGTTTTGACATTGAGGTGCCTGTGACATATGGACAAAGCACGGGAGTAGTGAGAGATGACTCTGTCTTAAGTTTGCTGGTGAGTAAACCACAGACAGACACTCATGAATTTACAAACACTAAGTCTACTGGAGATGGAAACCTGACTGGCTCATGCACATTGTGTACACCAAGGTTAAAACACTTGGAAAGCTGCTGCCAATAGTGCATACAACAAAATTATGCTGAAGCTGTATGATGTGGGATTTTTATTATTCTGAAGCATTTGTGTCACATATAACCAGTGTTTCTTGAGTAATAAGGGATTAATAGAAGAGTGAAATATAAAACAAGTGGGTAAACATTACCCTGCCATATCTGACCTGTACAACAGTGATATCTCACTTATTGAATGGTCAGCCCCTTACCTGATAATAATGACCTGGTTGTGTTTGGCATCCATCATTTTGGAATAAGCAGCATTTGCTATGGCAAACAAATGCCTAAAAGAGAGAGAGTAGTTTTATTATGTGATAACACATAAATGCAAAATAAGATTCTTGAATTCTACCCTAAATCCTTATTTCACTGCATCTTTCTTCCCCTACTTACTTTGATTCAGTAACTCGTCTACCACAGAAAAAGGCTCAAAAGCACAATCAATCTATTCCATATTATGTGTTGTTTTTATTTTCAGTTTACCATCCACAGTCTGACTTACGGGGGGTTCTCTCCCAGAGCACGACCCTTATACAGTAGCACCATGTCTGTCCCATAAATGTTATACATCTTGTAGGGGTTCACCGACACCAGAATACTACCTATGTATGTCTGAATGAGGAAAAATACATTTGAAATGTGCAAAATTACTCACAAATGATATTGCTTGACTTCATACGGGTGTATAGTGAGAGTATTATTCAGATACTTACATAAATGAGCTCCCTCTGAAACCTCTTTCTCATGTTCAGTAAAACAGCCCCTTCATGCATTTCCCTGCATAAAAGCAGAGGCAAAAGTTGTTGAAGGGTATTTCAAATATCTTTAAACACCATCTTAACAATTTATACAGTAGTTCTGAGTGTGAGATGAATTTATATGTCAATAAATTGCCTTCAAACTCCCATTGAAAACATTGAGCATTTGTCAGTGTTGACTTCCTGATAAGTAAACTGTGAAGCTGTTAAAGATATGTCTAAGAATCCAACATTATGTCACAGGTCTTATTCAGAGTTTAATCAGGTTGGTATGACTTTCAACTTACTCTAGCTGTGTCATATCCTCTGCTCCATCTTCCTCTCTTTGCTCCCGTTGAGACACAGTGGCCAAGGTTCGGATTGAATACATCTACAAAAATCAGAAACATGAGTATTCATACTCTAGATATGAAATATCAGAATTGACATGAATTTCATGCATGCACTTTCTTTGAAAATGAATTCTAATGTTAAAAAAAAAAAAAAAGTTAAAAACGTGCCTGCTGGCCCTCCTGTCAGCAAAGAAATCCAGGTTTGTACATGTGCATATATATACAGTAGTTGTGTCTTTCATGTGTACCTTCAGCATTTTCAAAGTACATATAGGTGTATGGTTGCCCCTGTCTGTATGCTGAGTCTGTATGAGTGCAGCATCAGAGAGATGCAGAAAACCCCACTGTGCAGCAAAATCTATTTTGAGACCCATCAAAATTGAACTAACGTCCTTGAGTGGAAATTCACAGCCAGACCAAACACATTACATGCACATTTGTAAACTTGGCCAATCAGGGTTTGTCATATTACTCATTATGGAAAATTCATTGCATACAATTCATTTTACCTTGTCATACCAGTTCCCCTGGGGTTCCCCCTCCCTGCTGAGATTCCACTCCCCTGCTTCCTGTCCCATGAATCCCTGCCCCATCTGGCCATATGGGTCCAGCAGCTCCCCATCTCTATACATGGACCATTTATTAAGGTTCTGTACAGTTCCGTGAGGTAGAACCCTCTCCGACGCCCATATATCACCATCTTGCAGTCCCAAGCCTTCAAGTCCTGAGCCCTGTGCCCAGTGCTGTTCAGACCCAGTTCCCTGAACCTGGGGTGATACTACAGCATAGGAGGAGGGCAGACGGTAAGAAGCCCCCCGGAGCATTGAGTTCTGCAAGGCACCCGAGAGGTTGAGTGAGCGGGGTTCTGGGGTTCTTGGAGCACCAAGCCTTGTCATGATATTACCATCAGGGAGATGGTACTTTGCCTGACGAAGGTTAGGGTTCTTGGACAAAGCATTTGACAGGTCAAGTGTTCGTGCTCCACCAGCTTGCTGACGACGATTTGTTAGAGTTCCATCTGGCAAACGATAGCTGGCAGACCGAAGGTTCTGATTGATTCTGATAGCGTTGGAAAGATCAAGGGAACGTGACTCAGAGGTATCAACAGAACCAGGCTGCCTAAACATTGATGTGTTTGGGAGTCTGTAGGATGCACCACGGATGTTGGTGGTTAGTAAGGCACCAGAGAGGATAGGCCCTGAGGAGACAGAGGTAGAAACTTCAGTTTGGTTTCGTGAAAACAGTGATGATGCACCTGGGAGCTGAAACTTTGCCATACGCATGTTAGCATTCATCAAGGCACTAGATAACCCTGACGTTGATATTACATTCTCATTTTGTGTCTCTTCCACTGGGCGAGTTAGGATTGAACCATCTGGTAATCGATAAGACGCCTGTCGCACACCGGTATTAAGCAAGGCAGAAGACAGCATAGGAGAAGAAGGTGTGACAGGCTCTGGTTCATTCCTTGTAACCAATGTTCCATCTGGCAGCCGATATGTGGCTTTACGTAAACCGGGGTTCAGCAGTGCAGAGGAAAGCATTGGTGATGTAGAAGAGGGAGCAGGTGTGGGCTCTGTCCTGGTTACTAGTGAGCCATCAGGCAAACGATATGTGGCCTGTCGCAAACTGGGATTAAGCAAGGCAGATGACAGCATAGGGGAGGAGAGGGGTGAAGGACCAACAGAAGGTGCAGCAGGCTCTGCTCTAGTGATCAGTGAGCCATCAGGTAGTCGATAAGTAGCCTGTCGTAGGCTTGCATTCTGCAGGGCACCGGAGAGCACAGAAGGTGACAGCCTCCCACCACCACTTACAACACCTCCATCAGGGGTAACTGGAGCCTCAACAGGGCTCTGGGACATTCTCAAAGTTCCATCTGGAAGTCTGAACATTGATCCCTGGATTTGGGAGGTCCGCAGTGCCCCAGAGAGAAGTGGAGAAGTACCAATAACAGCCCCTTGTTGAGGTGTTGCGGGAGGAACAGGAGAGGCAACAGACATAGGGGAAAGCTGACGCTGAAGCGGTGAAACAAAGGAAGCACTACGTAGCTGGGATGTAAGCATAGTAGAAGAGAGTCGTGGTGTGGGAGGTAGAGACTGGGCAGGAGAGGCTGCTGCTTGAGGGGGTGAAAGAACATTGGTGTAGAGGTTGGCATTACGTTGTAGAGGAGATGAGTAGGAGGCGCTGCGCAGGCGGGAGTTCTGCATCAAAGCATTGGATAAACCAACAGTGTCTAATGGATTCACCTGCTGGCTCACCTGTCCATTAGATGATATATCCACCTGCCCACCAGGTATGGGTGAAGGACTTCTCTGTAGAGGTGTGATGTTGTTGATATTCTGCAAATAAGGTTGTTGGAGAGCCTGTCCCAATTGAGGTGAT
Source organism: Ostorhinchus angustatus (assembly GCA_029822955.1). Lineage (NCBI taxonomy): Eukaryota > Metazoa > Chordata > Actinopteri > Kurtiformes > Apogonidae > Ostorhinchus > Ostorhinchus angustatus. Next base: position 9,837,429 of record JAPTMW010000028.1, read on the forward strand.
GGAGGTAACATTCCAGGGAAGCTTTGAGGGTTGACAACATTCTGTGCAAGGGGGGAGGAGGGACTAGAGAGGGGAATGTTGGGAGCAAGTGGAGTGGGAACAAAGGGAGAACCAACTACTTGAGGGTTCGGTAAAGAATTTGTTAGCATAGGGGATGGCATCTGTTCCATCACTGAATAATCATACTGGGCAATAGCCTGTGATGGTGGAAGGGTACCAGGAAGAATACCAGCCTGAGGCATGAGAGGTTGAAATGGTTGTTGCATCAGACCATGGGGACTCATACTCCTTTGAGGTAAGGGAGATGGTGGGTGAGAGAAATGGTGCATGGGAGAGGCTGAACGTGTGGGCAAAGGGGAAGAACGTTGTAGTGGAAGAGGAGACACAGGGGTACTTTGCAGCCTACGCACTGATGGTTGTGGTGAAATTGGGCCACTGTGTTTTAAAGAAAGCTGTGGAGAAGGAGGTGGTGCTCTGAATGATTGGTTTCTGGGCATACGGACTAATGGCTGGCCCCTACCCACAGGTCTGTGAAAGACCCCTTGTGGAGTACCAATTCTCTGTGACTCCCTGAACATTGTAGGCCGGGAGCTTGATCTGGCTAACATAGGGCCACCAGCCACACCCCCCATTGGGCCTGGGGGAGGAGCTGGACCACTATGAATAGATGACCTGAATGGTGCAACATGTTGAGTAACAGGGGGTCCATGTCTACTCCTTCGCAAATAAGGGTTTGCTGGGGAGGGTTTTACAGCCCCCATGGGTACCTGACTTCGATTTGCAGCACCACCTCTCCGTCTCCGAGTAGATGACCTGGTGGGGAGGGGTCGTCGGGAAATATGTGACGGGGAAGGTGAGGGAGGACGATGAGGAGAGGTGGAGCGGAAAGCACGAGGAGGAGACTGAGGCCTGTCAGCCAGAGGGGGGCTTCGTCTTTCTGGGGGTGGAAGGGTAGGTGAGGGGGAACGCCTAATTCTCGATGGTTGTTTTCTTCCATGGAACAAAGGAGGTCTGGCAGGTGGGAGAGGCAAAGCATCTGGAGGGGGCTGCTGTCTGAAAGAGAGTCTAGGGGAAGGAGGTGGGCTTGGTCTCCTTCTAAAGGATCTCCTTTTTCTAAATGATCCTCGAGGAGAGGATGGGGGGCTGGTAAGTGGAGATCGCGGTCGCATTGTCGATGGAGCCCTTTGTAGCCCACTTCCTCTTCTCCTTCTTGTCCCTCTAGGGGATGGCTGAGCTCTAACTGAGATCCCTCGCCTTTGTTGTGGTGGGGAAGCAGGTGGGCTCAGTGGTCTTTGCCGGTCTGGCGGGGGAATTGGTCTTTGGCCTCTCCTTGATGCCCTGCGTGGGAGCTCTCTCCTGCGTGAACGAGGGGAATAGTGGGGGTCCAGCTCAAAATCAGACTGATAGTCCATATAACGGGATGAGCGGGGTGAAGGTGGTGGCATTGGCCTAGGGGATCTTGGCCTATGTTTTAGAGATGGATGGCGACTCATACGCCGTACTGGCCTTGGTGTGCCCATAGGTGAATGCATTGGTGTATGCAATGGAGTATGGAATGGTGTATGCATTGGTGTATGCATAAGTGGAGGCATTGATGGAGGCATTGGTGGCAGCATTGGTGGGATCATTGGTGGGATCATTGGTGGCATTTGCCCCATTGCGAACATCTGTGGGTCTTGGGGGAGTGACGGTTGGTACATTGGGGCACCTAGTTGTGGTGGGATGGGAGAAGGGGATAAGTGACTGGGCATGGCAGAGAGGGGAGGGTGAGTCGACTGAGGATGAATCATCATAGCTGTTGGAGACAGAGCTCGCCTAGGGAGCACAGGAGTCTGTGGTGGGCTTATGACAGCAGGGTATTGAGGTTGTGCAGGAATGTAAGCGGGAAGAGGCTGCTCGTATTGTATATCTGACATCATATCCATGTTGTTGAGGGCAAGTGCTGGTGAGGGAGGTGAAAACATTGGGGATGGGGGACGAGAAACAGGAGGAGGTGGGAAAGGTCCCACATCCAGTCTTTCTTTTCCAAATATTCTAACCTGGGGCCTCGGGACCCTGAACTGCTCAGCGAAAAACGGCTCAGCAACAGGGTAAGACAGCTGCTCGTGTCCATAAAACTGCCCTGTGTCAGTAGGATGCAAGCCAGTATCCATATAAAAAGGCTGCTGGTAGGGGTCTGTGTAACCCAGCATTGGATCATTATTTTGGCCTGAAAAACCATCATAATCACCAGTCATCATGCCGTATGGGTCTGACATTCCATAGTTATAACCCATATTGTAGTCAAAGTACTCTCCATATTGTTCAGGGTAATATGGGTCATAGAAACCATCCATGGCATTTCCATAGTAATCGTATGGGTCTGGCTCCATTGCATACAGCATTCCATCATCACCATAGAAATAGTCCATACCTTCATCATCATAATAATCTTCATATTCATCATATTCATCATAGTAATAACCGTAAGGGTCATCATAGTAATCCATTTCATCACCATAGTAATATTCATCATCATAATAGAAGTTGCCATCTTCATCATAGTAACCATATTCATCTTCCCATTCATCCTCATCATCATAGTAATCCATGTCCTCATCATAGGGGTCATATGAGTCATATGGGTCATATGAGTCATATGGGTCATAGGAGTCATAGGCTATATGTTGTCTGTGTCTGGCTCTAGGTCTTCTCTGATCGTAGTAATCTTCATCCTCATAGTCATACTCATCCTCATCGTACTGGTAGGCCCCATTGTCATAGTATGGTTGTCTCCCCCTAGTGCCTTTGTCACCAAATGACAGGTGCTTACGGCCCCGCCCTCTTGATCGTGCCCCCAACCGACCCTTTCCCTTAGAAGTCAGGAACCTCCCTGTTAACCAGTTAGTTGCTGCAGCGATCCTTCCTAACATCCAGCTTTTGGCCTTAAAACTTGTGTCTGTTTTCTTTTTATCACCAAATAAGCCCTTGAATTTTCCTCCCAGTCCCTTTGCCTCGCCTACCATTTTCCCCTTTCCTGATAAACCTGAAAGATTTAGTGTCTTTTTTGAAGTCGAGGTTTCTTTTGGAGCTTCTTCTTTTTTACCAAACAGACTGAAGCCAGACAGTCCTGCCTTTTTGTCACCTGCAGCTGATTTACCCCCAAACCCAGAAAAAAGCTTACTGCCACCTAGAAGAGGTTTACTACCAGCAGCTGGTTTCTTTTTCTTGGACAGTCGTAGAAAAAGGCGGGAGGTGCTTTTAAGATTTCTTTTTGGTTTTGCTTTTGGTTTTGCTGGTTGCAGTGGTTTAGCACCAAAACTGAAAGGGGAAGCCTTCCCTGTAATACCTGATAGAGCTTTAGACGCTCCTTTGATTTGAGAAGCTACCGGTTTCTGCACTTTTGCTGGTGCTATGGTCTTTTTTTGTGCCTCTGAAGCAAAGCCCATCATTGCCTTAGAGGCCCCTTTAATGTGGACATCGCTCATCTTTTTCAAGTTTACTGCACCCATTCCTTTCTTCATCTGTGGTTTAGCCTTCGGTTTTTCATCCTCCTCCTCATCATCATCATCATCCTCATCAGATTGAGGTGCCTTTTTAGGAGGACCCTTGAAACCCTTCATAGCCATGGCCTTTGATGCACCCTTTAGAGCAGCTTTCCCTTTCCCACCCTGAGGTGCCTTCTTTGATACTACCTCTTCTTCACTCTCATCCTCACTGTTCACCTCCTCTTCTTCCTCCTCTGACCCCTCCTCTGACTCACTAACAGGTTTCTTAGACTTTCCTTTCTTCCCATCATCCTTCCCCTTCCCCTTCGATGGCTCCTCCTTCTTACCACCTTTTTTATCATCTTTCCCCCCTTTCTTGTCATCCTTTCCTCCCTTCTTTGGCTCCTCTGATTTGCCTTTCTTGGCAGCTGATTTCGAGTCACCCTTTTTAGGTGGCATGATGTCTCCTATTTCAAATCATTCTAAGGAAAAAAAACAAGTAAAGTACCAAAGTACCCAAAAAAAATGCTTTAGTATCTGCTAATTATCAATTTCAGCCTTTATAGCTATTATCAAGGAAAAAGAGTCCAGATAGTTGCAACTCTCCACGGTCCTCAGTTTTCTTCTTTGCTTTTTCCTGCACCTGATCCATCCTTGTGACACCCCAGAAAGTCACACGGAACTGAAGCACACTTTATCCCAAGTCACTTGTTCTATAATGCACACTGAGGCACACACAAACCAAAGTCCTTCAAAACACGATCTAGTAATGGAGTCGGAATCTCAGCCATCAGTGATCACTCGCATTACACTATATCTTCAAGTCTCAGCAAAGGAGGTGTTGTCTCTCTGTGTGTAAAGAGACAGAAAACTGTCATAGACTGTACATATTTACTTTGAAATATTGCACATGATTGTAATCAATCTCACTGACTCATTACACTCTCTCAGTTTTACCCACTTGTTGCCGCTGCCTCCTGGAGTTTCACTGATGTCCTTAACCAAGCAGAAACCATATTTGCAAAAAAAACAAACAAAACAAAAAAAAAACCTTTGTAAATTTCTGGTCCTGCTCCTCTTTATAGGCTTGTAAGTAATTTCCCAATGTCACACAAAGCATAAAAGACCCTGCTATCCCAGTGACAGCATCTGTGTAGTCCTTTGTGTGTCTCCCATTGTTACTGCGTCCTGTGAGTCCGGCGGTGAATCCTCATCTTGGCCGTGGCACCAACTTTGGCAGGATGTCCCCCCAACAAGGAGATCTGATGTTCGTGTGCTGGTGTGAGTCTTGGCCCTCAGGGGTGTCCTCTTCTTTGTCTGAGACTAAAGGTGTATGTGTTTCGCATTTGTGGTTGTATCCTCCCCCATCCACGTCAGCGTGCCTTTCTGACCTCCTGCAACCTCCTGTGTCTCTCTCTGGTTACTACGACTTCACCCATCCCATCACCGTCTCCGCCTTACACATATCATATTCTCAGTGCATGCACACGCTCATAAGGGTCTGTGTCATGGTGTGCGAATGTATGTGAATCAGATTGTGTGTATGCCCAGTTACACAGGGCACCTCAATGTACCAGTTATGCTGCCATGGGGTAATCCTACCTGCAGGCTCATTCCCAAATGAATAATGCAAACTGGCTGAGCTGTTGCTAAACTGTGTCTGAGAGGCGAAGCCAAAACACACACCACCAGCGGCAGCATGGACCACAGCTGAGAGACGTGCACGAGAAAATGCTTAGACAAGCATTCCACAGTTTATGCACCTGCAGTTTATATGCTCACCTTTAACACAGGAAGGGATTTACACTACTAACTTGTTTGTTTTAATTTGTGAATTTATGATGACTAACCGGCTGTAGGTATTGTTTAAGTGAGGATTGCATTACAGTCAAATGAAGCTATAAATTTTCAAGTAGTTTTAGGGATTAAGTCATCATCTAAATCTGAAACCAACCTCTAGAACTCAGACACAAAAAGTTTTTCCGAGGTCAACAGAAAACAAGTCGTGAGAAAAACAAGTCGTTTGTAGATTCCCTTATGATAAATACCCAATACCCTCAGATCCAAATGAGGAGTTAGACAGTCCAACAGGTGGCATTCAGTGCCAAGTACCCACTGTTGTATAAGTGTATATGTTTGATAAAAAAAACATTTGGATAATTACTTCCGCTATCACTATAATATTTTTCTCCCACATAAAAACATGTGTGGGGTTGCC
>JAPTMW010000028.1:10051409-10064482 GCA_029822955.1 Ostorhinchus angustatus
GGATTTTAAACTGGAAAAGATCAAATTAAGGTGTGATCCTGCAGGTCATCTTTGTACTGCACTTTAACAAGACAAAACCAATGCAGTTAGTTTTGAAAGAAAAATAATCCAAATGTAACAGAAAAAAAAAAAAATCAATGGTACATCAGGAACGCAAAAAGAAAAAAGAAAAATAAACCTACACACAAGAAATATGAACACCTGGCTCCTTCTGTACCCAACAACAAAGGCGTGTTTCTCTTTAATTTTACACGTTCATATTTTTAAATATACAATTCTTAAATGTTGTCTTTACAGAGCCAGCTAGCGCTATTAGGGGAGCATTCCATCTGTGCTTTAAAAGAAAAGAGAGAAAAATAAATTCGTAAGGGCTTAAAGTGTTTCTTACAATGCTGGTTTTGTCTCTACACAATCCTCAGACCTGTGGGGCTCTAAGTGCTCGAGGCACCCTACCAAGCACAGCGCAGTTACTGCTCCCAACCACCAGGAGGCGACAGACTGTACGAGACAGAAGACAGGAGGGAGGGACAAGAAGAAGCTTGTGTGTGTGCACGTTTTTTGTTCAAAAGGAGGAATGACAAAGGAAAAAAAAAAAAAAAAAGAGGATAAAATCAAAAGGGAGTAATGTCCGTGCATGTGTGTTCTGGTAACGTCACAGAGCAACACAAAACCACAAACTAACTTTATATTTGCCAGTCCTGAGAAACGTTAAACCTCTGACAGTAAGTGCTAACGTGCAAGATGAAATACAGACAAGTTTCTTCCTTATTTTTCCCCCGTTTATTTTTAAACAGATGCTGTGGAGTTTTATTTCATTATACATGATCGGCAGAAAGAGACAAAAAAAAAAAAATCATATATTCCTCCAACCGAACTAAGTGCGAAAAGATCTGTGTGTAAACTTGGAAATACTTTAATTTTGTTGCACTAAAAGGATGGGAGCAGAAAGTAGAACCACCACATCAGGGCAACTAGGTAAGAGCCTTGGTCATTTAAAAACGGAACATGGACGCGGCTGATTTTTTTTTCTCTTTTTTCTGGAAAAACTCCACTTCAAAAACGACCGTCAACCGCCCCGCGCTTTGTCTGTCAGTTAAGTCCTTGCAAACATCCTCCCGTCAAACTCTCCACACAGCAGCATAATGCCTCTTCAAACAACTATTTAAAAACAACCCCAAAAACCTGAAGAAAAAAAAAAAAAAAAAAAACAGAAGAAGCTGGTGAGTGAGGTGGTAGATGGAAAAAAACGAAGTCTCGAAGTTTACATATATATAGGATATATATATAAAATTATCTCAAACTGTGTCCCACTTCCTCTCTCCTATCTGTGTATTACTATTAAAATCCAATTTCACTTGTCCCGCTTCCAAACAGGCAACAAAAAAAAAAGGAAAAACAGGCAGTCAACAAGTAGAGAAGCCAGAAAGAAAAAGAAAAACCGAGCAACCTCAAAGTAGAGGAAGACGATTTAAAAAAAAAAAATGAAAAAAATGAAAAAGGAGAAAAAAAATATACAGTGACGAGGTGGTTGGTGCAGTTTATTTTGTGGTTGAAGAATAATCCGTCAGCTGCAGCAAAGATCCGTATCGCTGAAGACGTAGTGCCGGTGTAGAGCTGTAGAGGTGTCCAGGCGGGGTGTTAAAAGTGATGAACACACACACTCGCATACAAGCACACTCACACAGTCCTCTTACGCACAAATGCGCACACACACACACGGTTGGTTACAGTCTGTGGTTATGGTGTGTTAAAGTAGGTAGGGCAGGAAGGAAGGAGGAGCAGGAGGAGTATGAGGAGGAGGAGGTGGAGAAGGACAAAGAGGAAGGGCGGGCTGCTTTAGTTGTGGATCTTGATTGCTTTCTCCAGGTAGGTGTAGCGACCTCTCTTTGGAGCTTTGTTGAAATGATCCAACCCTAGCCAGGGGCGCGGGTGGGACATGTTACCTGCAGGACATCGAGACACAAGGTCAAGGTTATTATTCCAAAACCCACCGTCGCCCCTTTTCCACTGCAGGAGCTTTAACTTTACCCGGGATTATAGAAAACCTCAGGGGGTTTCCACCAAAATAATCCAGGACAGAAAAAAAAAATCCCTGAAAATTTCCTGGTGGGGGGTGGGGAGGGGGTTTTTCAGTTTGTCCATAATTCTTAGGGGCGGGGCTGTAAGTGGAAGAACACCGATTGGCGGAACACACTTGCAGCATTCCACTCTTATGTTTAAGCCAGTGTGCAGCTGCAAACTTGTGTATTCCATTTCTAAAAGTTTCACTTCGTTTATGTTTCGATCATTTGTAAAATGGAGCAAAAGACGAGAAGCGGACGGACGACAAGGTCCATTTGCAGGATACGCTCCTAACAGATGCATCTGTCCAGCCGAATGTGCTCTGGATAAAAAACCTGGACTTTGTTATATTTACTAAAGAAGTTGTTGATCATTTTCCACGGGGCCAGAAGCCTTGTTCATTTTTTAATCAATACAATCAAATATTAACAGCAGTAACTTCAAAAGAGTCGTACAAACATGTTTCACAGGTCACATGGTAAGAGTAGCAGCAAACCTGAGTCTGCTGTGATGTGTTTTGTCTCACGTTGCAGAACACAAACACATTTACGCTCTTTTCTTTTTAGAGACGCACCAACTAAGGTGTTCTTTGCCAGTTCCAATCTTTGAGAGCTAATTAATTCTTTATGATAATTCTTTTCCAACCTAATTGTGCTACGTAGCAGATGAACAGTTACTAATGACTTGCTTTAGCAGTTTTGTGCTGGCACCGCAGAGACGTGTTGATGTTCATTTCTTTCACTTGTCATGTTACCTCTGTTCTTTCACAACAGTGTCGCCAGATGGAAAATGCTCAAGTATCACATAAGAGGCTTAAAATGATCATATTGAAGTAAATGATCACACACAGCTCATAACCAAGACATTTACTCTGGATAAATATATGAAAGGCCTGTTAATTAGTGAAGTTACAGTAAAACGCCTCATATTTCGGAATAGCAAAGAGAATTTCAGTTTCATTTAACTATCTTCCACCTGTTGCAAAATAAATTCAACGAGATCGCTCAGAGTTATTACAACTAACTACTAAGACACACAAATTATTGGATATTTAGCATTAACTGTACATTATACAAAAGGGCAATATTATTTAACAGATAGAATTATTTTCATATATCTGGAAACACCAGTGTGTGTTGTGTTATGGTCCATTTAGTCCCAGCCAAAAGCCACACTATATTTGTAACAGCTCTGTTATTAGTTGTGGTACAAACTAGACAATTGTGTGTACTTCGTATGTGAAAGCAGTACTTACCTGGCTGTGGTTCAAAGTCCTTCAGGTTGACTTCGTACTCATCTTCAGTGATGTACTGATGCCGGCCCATCATCACAATCGCAAACTTGAACTGAAACACAGGTATGAGTTACTGTACAGCCTACAATGACATATGTGAAGAGCATTCAACAGCAAATACACAGTGATTTATTTACACATGCTTTTGATGTTGCACAGAAAAATGGGGTTTAATTATTTCACACAATTCTCAAAATATCAGATATTTGACAGATTCATCCTTTATACAAAAATTATAATAGAGAATGTGAGGCTTTACCTTCTCAAATTCCTTCTCCTGGATGTCCAGCATGGTCTGGATCCTCCTCATTACCTCCCGAAATGACTCTCCCTGTGGGACAGAGGTAGAAGATGGAGTCAAAAAGGGAAAATCCAAAAAAGGCAGTGTGCACAGTCATGAATAATGTTTACATAGATAGTGCAAACACCTGTCTGATCTTCAGCAAGAAGGGAATCCCAAAGGTGCCAAAGACTTCCTTGTGGAAGTGGGCGACAGGGATTAACATTTCACTGTCCTTGTCCAAGTCCACCTGGTCCAAAGGAATTTCCTGTATGAGGGAGGGGAAAAACAGGAGCAACAGCAGGAAAGTGAGAAGTAGGTTAATTTAAGAAACCATCAAATATGTGAGGAGAGACCAATGGGGGCAGTTGGCTCAAACATCAACATGAGATTGAGGAAAAGACATCAACTATATCTGGTTTCTGCTGACCTCTAGTGGTCGACCATCTTAACTGTGCTGCAGTGATGCAGAAGTACTCAGTTGTTTACAGGCACAGACTTTAAACTTTCAGTCAAAACATGTCTGTACTTGGTATTTATCCCATCTTTAAAACACTCCACAGATAACTCTAAAGTACCAGAGAACACCTCCCAAACTGTCTGGTTGTTTAGGAAAACTTAACAGACTCATGTCAAAAACCCTACCAGTGTCAGGCTGATGGGTTTCAAAGTTAAGTGGAGGTGGGACAAAATGAAGAAACACACACAAACAGCAGAAACTCAAGACAGACACAGCTGTGCACACTTACTTCTATTCTGAAGGTGCGGCTGGCAGCCGGAGATAAACATTCTAGCAGCTCGTCCTCCTGGTGAACTCCAATGATTTTATAGCTTACTATCTCTAACAGCCTGCAGAGAATGCGGGGGGGTGGGGGGGTTAAACACAGTTTCACAGTGGACAACACTGCTTTACAGACCTTAAAAAAGACATTAAACATGGGATCACATGAAAATCAGTCAAAATGATGACCAGAGGGAAGACAAACATCCCTGAGTTATTTGGCACATTCATCTCGATAAAACACTTTACTCTTGAAGTCTCTAACATTTTCAAATATTAAGTGTTCAGATATGTCCACAAACCAGTTTAAGGCCATATTAATTTCTGTTTTGCGCTTTAGTGGCCCTAGTTGAAGTGATCAGCCATGTTTTACAGTTTCAAGTTAATTCACTCAGACTTTGAAACCAATTAGTCCTGCTGCTAATGATCTAAAGAACTTTGTGCCACAGACAATTCAGACATCTATCCATCTAGGAGTGACTATGCCACTTAGTCACATGTACCCAGCCCAACTGCTGAGTTCATTATTACTGGAACATACCTGAGCTTCTCGGAGCCTTTTTCCGAGAGTTCCACTGCCTTTTTACATTCATCCAACAGATCCCGAACACAGCCGTGCTTGTCAGGGTAGAGGGTGATTTCCTGCACAAATACACAAATGCACTGTTCAAGTGTCTGCTTGAATCACACAAACATTTGACTTGTTTTGTGGTGGTGTATTCCATCTCCCTCTGAGGGCGTGCATGTGTGAGGTAAAAGTGTGATGACATGGTGTGAGACTGTAAGCCATTGTGTGGCTGTTGACGTGTGTGTGTTACCTCCTCTCTGAACTGGCTGTTGAGCCATATGGATTTAAAACTCCTCCTGTTCTCAAAGTCTGTAATCTTCATCTTTAACTGTTGATGAAGAAGAGAAAATCTATTAGAGATCAATATGTAAAGGGATCCAAATGGCCGAGTCAACAGTAGCTGTCTTAAGCTAAGATGTGAAGAAAAAAAAAAGCTACCTGCTGGTAGTAGAGTTTCTTGGGCTGCCGAGGTTTGAAGAATTGCAGCAGGTCCCGCAGCGTTCCCTCATAGTTGTGTCTGAGAGGATTCCCTGGACCGTCCCTGTACCTGGCCACCACACCACCAGGCAGGGGGGGAGGACGACGAAGGGAAGGAAAGGAAGGACGACAGAAGGTGGGGGGGAAAAAAATGAAGGTAAAGAGAAGAAAAAAAAAACAAGTGGAGAGAAAAAAAAAGAGGGAGGTGAATAGGAAGGGAAATAGGACAAGATGCAGGAAAAGAGCAGAAGGCAGTAGAGCAAGAGGAAGGCAGAGTGGGAGGAGCAAGAGGAAAACAACAAAGACAGGTGGGGGGGGACAGGTTACGCAACATTTCTACTGATAACTGCAAGCAACTGTACATGTCATCTGAATATGAACTCAACATATACATGTGCAAAGCTCATTTCTTCCTACAGGCAGAGCACTTGCTGAAAGGTGTGTGAGCATATATTTCAGTGTTTGTGTGGATGGGACAAGCCTCCTACCCCTGTGACTTGAAGAACTGCAGCAGCATGGGATCTGTGTTCAACCTCTGTGCTACCGTCTTGGCCACCTGACAAACAAAACAACAATAATTTTCAGCAGGATCGTCTCAGGCCTGTAAAATGCCATGCGTCCATTAGCCGAAATCCAACAGGGCCATTACACAACAAAGGGAAAAAAAACAAAACAAAACAACAACTTAAAACACATTTAAAGATGGGGTTTATTCTACATTAACATGACAATTTAACAGGCTAGTGTTCATCAACAAACCGGTTGAATTCCTTTCCTCAAGCTAATGCAAATGTACTTAAATCACCAATTTACCTTCACATTTCAAATGTTTACTGTAATTTGTCTGGATTGGCCGTACCTGAAAATAGTTCATTCGGTTTGAGAGCGTGACCACGAAGCCGGGGTCATTGTGGATGGTCTTGTCACAGAAAATGACATCCACCCGGTGGTACAAATCACGGAAGTAGTCCTTTGCTGTGGGCAACTCACTGCTGTCGTTCTCTGGGTCGTCCCTGCGAGTTTAAAAAAGGAAGACATGGATTAATTCAGGTACAGAATGAATTGAAAAAAAATTACAGAAAAAAACAGGAGGACAGACAGGGTTTCTGCAGGTTTCAACAAGTTAAATTAAAAGAATATTAAGTTGCATATGAGATATTTGAGATATTTCTTTAGAGACATATATTTGCTTAAGGCATGTGGGGTGGAAAGAGGAATGCAGGGAGAATACAAGGACAGCAAACTCTGAAAAGTAAGAAGCCATAGTGGGAATAGCATAAATTAAACATTCGGTTATGGCGCAGCAGAGGAAAGGCAGAATATAAGTTCGGACAAGTGACAAGGACAGATTTAAGGAGATACCCAAAGGAAATGACAACTACAAGGTCCACTTCAAGTCCAAAAAACACCTCCACATTACAACAGTATTCCACTTTAACTCTAAGTCATGTGAAGAAGGATTGTGTTCTCTAATGACAGGTCTTTTTAAAATGTAACAAGAACAACAAATAATACACAGGGAACATCGTACAGCGCAGGTTTATCACACACAAACAGGCTTACTTCTGGAAGACAATGATGTCCCCGTCCATGAGCTCATCCAGGGCCTTGTCCAGTGAGACATCATAGTCCTGTATCCGCTCTGTTAGATTGGGCTTTACTTCCTGTGACAAGAGGAATGGTGTAAAATGTTAAGTTATCCAAAGAAATTCTTTACATGCACCAGAGTATTAGATAAAATGTAAACAAGCAGGTACAGAATTGGGGAAGACTGAGAGGGGAGAAAAAAAAAAAAAAAAAAAGAGATGCTGCAAACAACTGCGAGGGTGTCCACAAGAGAGTGTTTGAGAGGCAGAGTGTGTGAGCCACGTAGAAGAGCAGGAGACAGCATGAGTGTGAAGAGCGAGGAAAAAAAAAAAGCAGCAATGTGCCAGTAAGTGAGTGCTACATAAATAGATCACCTCATAGAGGATAAGGCTAGTTTCCTGCTGAAACCCTGCTCTCTCACACATGACTGGCAGCAGGTCTCCTAGTTACGGACAGAAAAGAACAACAGGCAGATGGTTGAAATATCTGTATTTGAAATATCTGAGGATTACCAGAGGATTTATACTTATAGGGGCAGACATGCTATTGAGTTGCATAGATTCCACTCACTTATTTTGCAGGATATAGGTGTGTAGATATGTCCACAATAACTTAAGCTTCTGGTTTTGGGGTCATACATCTTCAAGAACAACATGACATCATCTGAAAAATGAGAAGACCAAGCTAATAAAGTTACAGCAGCTCCTCTGAAGTACACACTGCTATGCAAGAAATACAAGGAAATAACCATCTTTTCAATTTCAGTAGGGTCTTCGAGCCGTTAGGTGATTGGGCCCTAATAATTGGACCCATAGCAGATTAAAATTCCTGAATGAACAAAACTAGAGTTAAAATTACAGTCCACACAGCTACTACCATTACACAAAACTATTCATATTCCATTACGTTAGCCAGTTTCTCCACAGGCATGGTTAGCAGCCCTGTGAGTATCTCCTGCGAATCAGTATTTCTAGTATTACAAGTTACTATCCGTTTGAGCCAACATTCACTGAATCGCAACCACAAGTTTAAAAAAATAAATAAGTGACAGAGATCAAGCTGTACTGCCATTAGTTTAAACGTGACTGACATTTTTTAAAAGAGCTCCTTACTTGGCTCTGACACAGTTGAGAAGGTAAAGGTAAAGAAACATGTCAAAACCTGCTCAAATTCGGATCATGAGCTGGATGCAGATTTTGTGGGTGGAACTTACGGTCTTTATCAAACTTGGGTAACGTGGCCCCGCTGGCCGCCATCTCCGGATCCACCGTCTCCAGAAATATTGTCCAGGGGTTTTCGTTGTCACTCAAGTCGATCATCTAAAAACACCAGAGTAAAATATCAGCTACAGTTTTCATCTAGTTATTGGAGGATATCTATGATACATCTGACTGTGCACATAAATATAAATCATTCAGATACAACCACTTACAGACTTGTTGCAGTCAGCCTCATAGTCAAGCATAGCAGGCCGCTTGGTTCCGTTGCTTCGGGCCTGCATAGGCCACAGTCTCATCTGGTCCTGTGGGAAACCCTGCAGCACATCAGCTCGTAAGTTTCAACACAATACATCTTTGCTCATTAATTTGCATTTGGAAAAAGCTGAACGTGGAAGGAAAGGTGTACTTAACAGTGCATAAAGTGAGGAAGATAATTTGTATGTGTCTGCATTTTTGTGTCTGTACACTGATGGGTAGCTATTGAGTATATAAGTAGCAGACAAACAGGAAAATCAACAAGCCTCCTCTTTTAGAGAGGCTTGTGTATTTACAGCAGTGACTCATTCAGGTTCAGGACCGACTGCTTTGGTATGATTTAGGTTCCATCTCATCCGAGCTGAATCACAGACTAATAGCATACGAAATTCAGTCAGTGTCTGAATGACTACAATAATATGGATTAGATTTTATAGCACATTTCTATTGTGCGTACCCAAAGCGCTAACATTGGATCCATTATTCATTCACTCTCACACTCATACCCTGGTGGTGGTGGTAAACTACTTCTGTATCCACAGCTGCCCTGGGGCAGACTGGTGGAAGCATGGCTGCCAATCTGTGCCAACGGCCCCTCCGACCACTACCAAACATTCAGACGCAGTGCGAGTAGCTCTGGAGGCAGGGTGGGTGAAGTGTTTTGCCCAAGGACACAACAGCACATGACTAGGAAGGAGTGGGATTTGAACCACAGCCGTCTCTAAATGGAGCAGCGCAGGGTAGGTTTGGGTTCTGAATGAGTTTCTCACCATCGTCTGGGAAAGGTTCTGGACAAACTCTTGCAGCGTGGAGCTCTTCAGGACCTTGAAGACCGTGTACTTGACTTTCTCCTCATCATACATGTCATTGCCCTGATGACCACAGAACTGGTCCTCCGTCACCATCTAACAAACCGAAGGAGATTGTAAGAATAGAACAAGATCAGCAACTGATAGTAAAATGAGATAAAGAATAATAACATGCAATGAAATTACACTAGACTTTAACCGTCACCTTAGTTCACTGACAAAGTCTGTAGTTTTGCACCTTGTCTTCTAATATAAAATGTCATGACTGAATAAAACACAAAATTGGTTTCTTGCATGGCAATAAAACATGTTTTCCTCCGCATTCTGGAAAAACTTATAAATTATTAATTACTTATTCTTAGCAGTTTGGGATTATGATAGTTTATACATAACTCTTAAGCCAATGTAAACAGTTTATCACTCTGCAAGATTTATTGCCAGAGATAACTACAATATTCATTATTGTATGCTCTAGGTTAAGACTGATCTGCGATAAACACTGTTTATTTGCCCTTACTTTTTTTTTTACTACCCTATATCAACTTACATTTGTGTTTTAGTACAGGCCCCTTCAGAACATACTCAAATGATTGGATTATATTGCATGTACAATTGTTTATTTACTGAGGCTGAAACGTCACATTTTAGTCACTGTGCAGCTGTAAAATGGAACACAATGCACATAGATTTTAAACGTACTAACTACTAACTTTACTAATCATTGGGTTTGTTTGAGTCAATTCATAGAAATGCTCATGTCATAAAGTAAGTCTCACATACCTATACATTAATATGTACAATTTGATACAAATGGCACTGTTTTATCCCATTAAAGGTAAGGACTGTACAAGCTCATTACTGTTGGTATGGACTTGAACATAAAATGAATCTGAATCAATATATATCCTTTGTGATAAAAATAACACCTTCACCTTAAGATATAATAGCTGAATTAACGAATAACACAATAGCTGTAATTGTTCAATATCCTTCACATTTAAAGTTGCTGAAGGAAAGTAAATTACAGTTTTATTCAGTATTAACTTTCACATTTCTGTCTTCTCAGATTTTGTCACAAGATTCAAAAGTTCCATAACCAACAAAAACATCAGCAGGCATTCTGTCAAGAACCGATATTGAGAGTAGCAAAACAAGCCGGTTTCCTCATTATCATCCTCTGCTTCTTTAAAATGTCAACCATACCAGTATACCAGGATGCTGTAACTCGGGGAAAACAACTGTAGCTGTTTTAATAGATGGGAACTAGATGCCATGTCTCCAGCAGCCAATACTTAAGAAACCTTCAGTCAATGTGCTGGTATTTAAGCAATGAAAAAAGCGATCCAGACACAAACAAAACAAATAGATGGTGCAATAGCAGCTCGTCTTTGTCTGATTCCTTACCTGGACCTGCATGTACAAGTGAGCTTCCTGGCGCTCCTTCCTCTTCTGTGCTTCCACCCTCTTTTCCTCCTGTAGACGCTCCACCAGCTGTTGGGGAATGTCCACGTCGGTCATTGGCTGGAGCACCTCGCCTAAACCAGACATCCATGTTAGAGTTATATGGAGGATGAGGTGCAGTTTCAAGTTTTGATAAAAAGCAGAAAAGCTAAAGGAAAAGCAGGCCACTTACTGAGCTTGGACTCACGGATGTAAACCAACATGTATGCATTGGTGCAGTGGCGCACTGAGAGGTCATCATCATGACCTCCATAGTTGTGTTCTATAGCTTCCTCCTTGGTGCACCGCGACACCACATCATCATCAAACTTACACCACTGGAGAATAAAGACGCACGATTGGCAGAGGGGAAAGATGGATGTGAAAGGAGCATGGATGGTAATTTAAGTGGGAGATGAGAAAGATTGAGAAAGAATAAAGAGGGGAGCATGGATGCAGGACCAGAATGGGAAGATAAGAGAGCAAACAGGGAAGAGGGGAGAAAAAGCACAAAGCACTTAAGACCACCATTTATATTAGGTTAATCCAATATACTTTTAGAAATATTACAACATCCCCTTTAACAGTATGTGTAATCCTCTACAAAGCTTGACAATGCATTGTAAATGTGTCATCTCAATCTTAAAGTTATGGCTAACAGAGGGATGCCCAGCCAGATGGAACACCTAAGGGTGCATGAGAAAGCTGTTAGTATTGTAGGTGAAAGGCTTAAAGAGCCATGTGAGTTTATGTGCAAGTAAAAAAAAAAAAACACACACACTACTGCCTATGATTTGCAGATTTACCAGTGCATGTTAAAAACAGTAATGACAGGGATTGACGCCTGCAGCAGAAATTATCTAAAGTGTGTTATCTGTGACAAAAGCTAATCTCCTGTCAGCGATATTCCATTCCCGACTGACAATATTTACCCTAGCATGCTGATAATTCAACACTGCTATTGAAGGCTTCAATTTTCTGACAGCAGGTACAATGTGCCCTTCAGTCCAGCGGCTTGTTATATGCAATGCATTTGTCATCAACACTGACACTATACATCTGTAATTTTAACTATTCCAAATACAATGTGCATTTTTTTTTACATTAATCTGGCTAAAGATCATTAAACTATAAAATCTTTCTCGAATTATTAGCTTCAGTAACACTTGCTTCAATGTCAGCTGTTTGATACTCTACCATATTAAATTATCTCTACTCATCATGATAAAGAAATTTGATATAAAAACAGACAAAACGTCATTTATGTTATTTGTGTCCCAGTGGTTCTCAAAATTACATCCAAGTAAAACCTAACAAATACAAAGTACTCAATCAACCCCACAAAACACAGAATTTTGGGTGAAATGTGTATAAAAAAAATTGTTCTCACTATTGGTTCCTTGACACTCACTTTGCCGTCTCCTTTTGGGTTAAGATAGACGACGTAGTGACCGCCATGGTTGTCCCCGCTGTGCACGAGCACCGCGTGCAGGATGTAGTTGGCCGGGTCCTTGGAGTCCGGCTTCTGAAGGAACTCATCCAGAGGTAACTGATCTGGAAACTCAAACCTGTTTGAGGACAAACACGGAGGATAAACAGATGGGTGATGTGGATTAGAAATGGGAAGCAATTGAGGAGAAGCAAGAGATGAGATACTGTGGGATGAAAATTAAGATTATAGTTAGCAGGAGAAATGAGATGGTACCCAAGTGGAATAAAGAAAGAATTCTATAAAGCCAAAAAAAAGACAAGCAACATCAATATGCATAACAAAATCATACACAACAACATATCTGCACACTCTGGGTGTGTGTGTGTGTGTGTGTGTATACACCAAGTCTTTAGGGGGCCAGGGGCTGGAAACAGCATCACACGGATGACTCACAGCTTATGAGAGTCGCTACAGAGGAAAATTAGCTCTTCACGATGGCTGTGTGTTCAGCTGGTGTCACATTATTCTAGTGAACTGTTAAAAGACCATTAGCTCCCACTAAGTATTACACAGGATGATAGGGCCGACAGGAAAACACTGTGACTCACTTTCTCACTGTCACAGTGCAGGAGGTCACAGCATGATGCTCAGAGTGCAAGCTTGATCAAGTGCTGTTCCCAGAAATAGACTGCCTCTTTAACCTGTGTTAATAAGGCCCACACCTCCTCTGAAATTATGCTTGAGAACCAGCCTATGACGCACGGTGTGGCCGATAAGAGACAGCAATGGATGTACTTGAAGCAGAGCCGTATTTGTAAAGCAACACATGAAAGAGCAGTCCCTACCTGTCATTAATCTTGATGTTTTGG
>JAPTMW010000028.1:10081759-10093584 GCA_029822955.1 Ostorhinchus angustatus
TTCCTTTTTTATTTGTTTAAAGCATGCCAGTTTTTAACTTCTGTTACATTTTGGTCACAGATTTCATTTAGGTTGGCTTTTATATTATTCATACATGATTGCTGGTTAGTCAGTGAAAGAAAGTAACCATACTTTTGTTTATTCTGTCATAATGAAGACTTTCTGTGTTATGGAGTTTGTTCTTGCATACAAGTGAAACCACTTAATGAGACTGAAAAAATGCACGCTTCATTTGGAGAACAGAGATTTGATTTGCCTTCAGAATACCTCTGGTAATTGAAAGAGGGACGACAAATAATTCAGTCATTTGGGTGTTATTTTTTTGTTGCAAAAGTGAATAATCTCTTGTTAAATGTGAGTAGCTTCAGTTCTTGCACAGTTACAGCAATGTACGATAGGAAGGATCCAGGTTTCTTGGACAGGAACTTCTCCATTGCAGTTTATTCTATTGGATCTAAGCCTTGCAGGGGGTTCATGGCGGATTATGATGTTTGGGGTTGACAGAGGATTGGAGTCGACGTGAATCCTGAGGACCGGCCAGAAAGCCTGTCCACACACTCCTCATTAAATCAGAGGAATGCATTTAGAATATTTTAGTGTTTTTTCTTTCTCCAGACACTTTGCTCTCTGTTTAGTGTCTAACACTCCAAATTGACATTGGTAGCATTCCTGACTGAAACCAAATGGTGTGTCTAACTACAACTTAGTAGCTATAACCCTGCTGCGTTTCAATGAAAGAAGAATGTGTATGTTAAAGGGAAGATTAAGTGAAGTGTCTGCAAGAAGAATGAACTAAAATCCAACTGTCAAAGGACAATTTCTCTTAAGCTCCATTAAAGACTTGCCCACGACTTTGTGGTGTCAAAGTTTTTGTTTTCTCTTTTTTTTTTTGTTTGCGTTTCTTTTGCTGACATGAAGCCTTGATAGCACAGAGCCGGATTGTGCCATCTGTCCAATACCACTGTTCAACCTGCAGCAGCAGTGACCCCCACTGATTGGTTCCGATAGAGGGTCGCTACTTGTTTTTCTTTTCTTTTCTCTGAGCCAGTCACCGGCCTTCATCCACATTGTTTCAAAAGGCTGACTCATGCCACGTGTCTCTGGAGCCAACACTATTATCAGCTGTTTCTTGAATACTTATTTGTTTAAAAAGTAATAAATGGCTAATCTATATACTTAACATTTAATTGTTGGTATGATATATGTGGTTCACAATGTAAAAGAAATAAAACCATTGAGTTGCAATTGGATGGACTATGTTTCATTAAAAAAAGAAAATGGAGTTTGTTTTTATTCTGTGGCTTTGAAGTTTGCAGAATGTGGTGACACTGACTTTACAACTTTTGCCTACATGGATCAGGTTATAGTTGAGTATGTTTAACTGATCTGTCTCAAAAGGTTTGTAGTGTAGGCATGAAAACATAAATGGCTCTCCTCCAGACCACAAGGTGGTGCTAGAGGAAAGCTTTAGAAGGATTCATTGTGACTACAGGTCAAGTTTTAACCCTCTACCTTTTCAAGTTTAGGTCTAAAGCTTTTATGAACATATGAAAACTCTTGCAATGTGTTTGATGACCAGAAAAAAATGACAACCCAGACCTCACATAAAATAAGGCGAAGGTTATTGCATGGTAGTGGCAGAAAGGAAAAAGTACCTGAGAATAAATCTGAGCTGCTTATACATTTTACTTCAATGTATACTCGTCAAATACAACACACTTAAAGTCTCTACTACAAAAAGCAGTGTGTAGTTTGGCTCACATACATCTAGGACCAGGGTGTTAAACTCCTTTTAGTTTGGAGGTCACATTCAGCCCATTATGACCTCAAGTGGGCCGGACCAGTAAAATAACATATGTCAACTCCAAACACCTGTTTTAAAATTACATTATGAAAATGTGTGTTACAGACTATCCTTTAAAAAATGTGAATAACATGAACCTGAAATTTTCTTGAGAAAAATAAGTTCAATTTTTTGAAAATATTGTGCCTCAGCCTCTCATTTACACGTGTTTTACAACTTACAGATCCCAGTGGATCTACAAATGCACAAAACATTTAGTAACAGGTAGAATATTGTTAAAATTGTACTTTTCTTAAGACATTACAGGTTATTCACATTTTATCATGAAAAGATAGTTTCTATATGTAAATACTTTCATGCATTTACTTTTTACACTAAAACAAAGAAAATAATTAGGAGTTATTCAGTCATAAGTCATTATTTCTAGGTTATTTTGACAGTATTTTACACATCCAACCCACTTGAAATCAATCTGGTGTATGAAGACCCAGTACTAAAATGATTTCAACACCCTTAACTGTTGATATCATCAGTGTAACTTCAGCTGCTGCTGTGACCAAAACTTACTTTAGTATTAATGATCTAATAATGTCAATATGTGAGTGAGAAGTTACAGGAACCTGGACTACTAATGTTAATAGTTCTGTGCTTTTTGCAGAGCCTTTAGTTTAAATTGAGTATTTCTGCATGTATCTATTAGTATAGTAATCTGAATACTGGGTAGAAGTCAGAGCCTTTCTGTAATATTTTCATAATCTGACTGACTTCTGTTGGCTCTGGTTTTTATGGACCTTAAGTAAATGTTGGAAAGAAAGCAGTCATCCATCCTTCACTGGTGACAATAATATTTGGTCTGATTTGTTGTTTGAAACATATTAAAACCAAAATCCACTCAGCGTTGCATACGTTTTATGGTAAATCAGTAAAACAAGAAAGCAAACAAGCAAAAAATAAAATAAAATAACAGAATACTGTTCATTTGTAAATGAAGCTCCTGCCCAAATTAACTACAGATAAATAGTGCACATGTACAGCTGTTACTTGAAACATAACTTGTTGCTAGTGTTTTGGTCCATGGTTGATATCTGGTTCAAGCTGTGTTTCCACATTTGTAAAAAAAAAACAACACATTTTTTCCTTCTGTAGTCAAAGATCTGCATAATAATCCAAACTCTCAGACTGCATGGACATCACTCATCAGGAAATCACAGCAGTCACAGGACGACATATTTAAAACTGAGCTTAAAGATTAGGGGCGTTCACCTGTGACTAACATAAGCAACACCTAAGGAAAATTTTATCCAATAATTACTTCTTTATGCAATTTGGAGCCGCAAACATGCAAAACCCCTTTGTACAGCTGGACTACAGATTTTATTTATGTGCTGCTGACACTTATAAGTTGATTCATATAAGTTCTTTTGCTTGGACCAAAAGGTTTCCTTAGGAAGAGAAGCTCAAGGTCTCTGCATGGTGGAGAGAGAAGATGAGCTCTCAAAGTCTGTTTCAGTCTGATGTGATCCTCAATCCCGGGCCAAAGTGCAGACCCTGCTGGAGGTTCAGGACCAGGGCTCAGATCTGGCTGAGGGGCAGGAACTTCTGGTAATAACTCTTGGTGACATCGATCATCAGGTCCTGCGTGCATTCAGGGAGCTCCCCTGAAAATAGACCTGAGAGACAGAAAAACAAACACCAATGTAAAGACCAGCTAGTTAAGTGGGAATGCGATAAGTGTGTGTGTTGAGTGTGTTTTTGTGGTGTTTCTGACCTGGGCATCCAGAGAAAACAGTAAAAGGAGGCACTACAGTCTCAGGTGGAAGCACAGTGTTGTCTAAGATCTTACAGCAGTCCTTGAGCACACAGCGACGACCCTGCACACAATAAAAAACACAAAAAACATTTAACTGTAGTCTAATGAAAGCCAAAGTAATGATATATTAATATTTCTAAAAGCAGACATAAATGGCCTTCTAATCATGCATCCCATAATGATTTAAGAAGACTCTGAGGTAATTACATTTTTGCAGAACACTTACAAAAGTGAATATTAAGACCAGAGCACCAAACCATTAACTTTTGTATCCAGGCCTTAAAACACACACACACAAACAAAAAGTACCAACACATGTTCTTCTGTGCACCGTGTTTGCATTTCTGCATCACAATTCAATATGTTTCCAACACTGGACACTTTGTCCAAGACAGAAACATCTTGGAAAAAGCCTGAGCTCAAAATGTTCAATGTCTGAAATTATTAACTCCCAAACACACACATGAATGGAGGCTGGCAAAAACACTGATGTAGGATTAAGACTGAATAAGAACAGCATACAATATTTTCCTTGTTGCCTAGTGAGGAGGTGATATGGCCAGACCCTGACAGAATGCAGACAATCCATTTCTTACAAAAACTATTTTGTGTTTATCATTGCACTGAAATTACTGCACTGTCATGATCTTCCGTCTATGAGTAAATGATAACTAATTGTACAAATACACTTCTTTGTAGTTTCTGTTGTAAAAATAAAAAATTGAAAAAAAAATTGTTTTGACTCAATAGAAGAATAAAATGGATATTTATTTATTTTCAGAACTGCTTTATCCTCGAGAGGGTCACAAGGGTGCTGGAATCTATCCTAGTTACCTATGGGCAAAGGTGGGGTTCACCCTGGACAGGCTGCCAGTTCATCACAGGGCTGACATATAGAGACAAACCACCAATCACTCTCACATTCACACCTTTGGGCAATTTAGATTAACCAGTTAACCAATTAGTGCATGTCCTTGGATGGTGGGAGGAAGCTGGAGTACCCAGAGAGAACCATGCAAACATGGGGAGAACATGCAAACTCCACACAGAAAGGTCTCCCTATCAGCTGATGTTGGAATCGAACCCAGGACCTTCATGCTGTGAGGCGACAGTGCTAAAACAGATATGTGTTGCCATATTATAAGGTTTTTGTCTAAAGCTTTGACACAAACATATGTCAAAATGTTTGTAAGCAGTCACTTAAATCTGTACATTTAATCAGTTCCTATCACAATAGTAACATTTTACTATTCATCATTTCTTTTCATAATCCTGTTCAGGTTGTCTGAGTCTACTCTGGCTGTGAGCAGTCTTCTACTTGTGCTGTAATGAGTTGGTGTGAATATGACTACCATGTGACTATTAGACCACAGGCAAAAGGAGACACTGCTTTAGTGTGTGTTAGAACATGGTAGCAGTGTTTTGAGGGAAACAAAATGGCTTGTGTGTGTATTCTGTGCAACTCACTATGACACAGTTCTTGCCGATGTGGACGTATGAACCAATCTGTGCTGCGTTGACTACACAGTCCTCCTCGATGAAGACATGGTCACCAATGTGCAGAGGGAAGAATGCCACTCTGTGGAGCAACACGGAAGGTGGAAAAGAAAGTTTGAGAGTTTTATTAAATGGGTAAATAGCAGCCTATACATTTGCTTGCTTTTTGAACAGGTACACTAAAATTATACACAGCCCTGCAAAAAAAAAAAACCAAAAAACCACACAAAAACACCACAGATTAGTAAACTGGTAAAGACAGTGATTAATATGTTTCAACTACAATAACTTCTTTTACTCTAACCGATGCAGTGAATAGTTTCTCATTTCTTAGACCACCATGAGTTTGATAGAGAGCATAAAGAGTGGACTGTGTTTCAGCGGATAAAGGTCATGCGGTCTGATGAGTCCAGTTGCATCAGGGTGAGAAGAAAGCTTGATGACGCGATTACCCATCATGCCTAGTGCCTACAGTACAAGTCTGTGGAGTCAGTGTTATAATCTGGGGTTAATTCAGTTGGTCAGGTCTAGGTTCAGCAACATTATGAAAAAAATTATGGGAATAAATACTGTGGTGTTACATAAACTTACAAAATGATGTCGCAGCAAATGCACATTGTAACCCGAGATAAAGTCTGACAAAATAATAGAATGGGGAACATATTTGGGCAAACTGTGCAGTGTACCTTTCACATGACAACAAAACAACTTGTGCATGACACACATATTTTTCACTGCAAGTCAAATCAAATTACAGATTTCTTCTCACACACTGGTAGTAAAAAAAAAAAAGCCTTAAACTGATCTGATTACTGAATAGAAATAATTATTTATTCTATGTTCTTAAGATGGCATTGCTGCATAAATAAATAGCTCGTCTTTATGAATGCTTGTCTAATATTTTCATTATAATATACATGTGTCTTCTTTGCCATGGGAAGAAATGGGCTTTACCCTTTGCTGAACTTCTTGAACGGTGGTCGGATGACACTCCGGCTCTTCACAACACAGTGTCTGCCCACCCTAACATTAGCCAGATCCCCTCGGATAATGCAGTCATTCATGACGATCGTCTGATCAAGATAAAACATTCACATGATCCATTTACAGCCACATAGTACACAGTTATAACATTAGATCAGTCTAAAAGGGATCATACTGTATATCTAATCAGGTCTCAGTGATGGATTTTTCTTACTTTGCCGTTGAGGACGATGTTTTGACTCCCACATAGCACTGACTGTCTGCTCACTTTGTTGCCCGAAGCCTAAAAGAAAGTAAAATAAACGGTATAGGTTATTATTTTCTGATACTATCTTTGCATTTTTGTAGACTGTCTGTCTAAATGGAGTAAAAACAACCCAACGCCCAACGCCCCGTTTAGCTTTAGCTATCAGTTAGCCAAATAGCAAAGGACTGAGTAGCTACAACATCTTCAAACCAAATACATTACCGTCTCGATATACTCCGCTTTGTTGTATAGTATTTCAGACAACTCCATAGCTGGATATACTGTAAAATATTTGAGACTATACTTATTATTCGATGATAAAACCTAATGCATCTATGTGCTCTGCTGTCAGCCGTCTCCGCTTCTGCTGGTGCTAATGAATGGTTTCAAGACATAACTAGTTGAGTACAAAATCATCATCATGTCTTTCGTGAAGCCAGTCAAACTAAACACAAGAAATACAACACATGGCATTTACTGCACTTAATATATATCATATATAGCGTTTGATGTGTGATTATTTTTAATAGTTATGAAACTCCAGCTGCTGAATTATGAAACTAATCAGGAATGATAATTTGAGATCGATTGCTTTTCTCTGGCTAGCTTTCAGTTCCGAATTTTTATAAACATTTTGAGGTTTATAAACTGTTTTCTTGTCCATATTTATTGTATTTTTAGTAAATAATTCTGTATTAAGTAAATTATTTAAAAATATCATAAATGAATGGATATAAATAAAGGGGGAAAAAATAATACAACGCTTTTTCTTGCGCATGCGCAGAGAGCAGGACTTGACCCTGGTTTCTTCTTCGCCGTGCACGCTGGGAGATACCAGTCACTTCTATCCGTCATGGCGGCTCGTGTCCTGGTGCAGTGTGTCCGCTCGCTCGCCCGGCCTTCTCTGAGGCTGTCCTGCGGGAACCTGGCAGTCAGAGCCACTGCTGTTCCGACAGCAGCTACCCACCGACCCCTCTCCTTCGCTGCAGACAACCGGAATACGCGGTGGCTCGGACAGAGCCGGGTGAGTCTCCGGTAACATTGAACAGTGTGGCCTAGCGTTCGCAGCTATGACCTACCGACGCCTTTCAAAACTGTCAGGCTAACACAACGAGCCAAAGTTCACGATAACATGCAAGCGGTTTATTTAACAACGAAGGATAAAATGCTAGTTTGAAATCATGCCAGAAGGGACGAAACAATTAGTATTCATAACTATACACCAGTTGTGTTATGGTTGTTTGCTAGCTAGCCTGCTAGCAAACTTAGTGAGTTCATTGACACACATTTGTGTTGCTGCTCATCTCTTACATCAGTAAAGCCACCTTAATGCGCACGCCTGGTTTCAGGTTTTCTCACTTATCAGTATATGCTTTAGTTTCATCTAATGGAGCTTCCAGTGTTAAGCATTTTAACTGAAGAATTGCTTTAAGGTGTTGTTTTGGGCTATGATGGCACCAATACCTCTGTTTTTTAATTTGGAGTTATTGCAGCATTATAACAGAATGTCTGGATGTCCACAGTAAAGGGCAAAGCTTACTTTTTCTCTTCACCTAAGACATGCAGTTCGTCATAAACCATTTTAGTAAAGGCAGTGTGCTGTAATAAAGTACGTAAATCAGAAAATATATGCAGCATACAAAAAGATGCAACAAAAAAGGTGCAGGCATGCCTCATGTCACCATTTAGTATATTTTATAGAGGAGGCGCTGGCTTTGCTGTTATAGAAGACTTTTGTGGGCAATGAAATGGCAAAATAAATCAGCAATGTTGGTGTTAAAATCTGTAAGTTATGTTTCATCAGTCCCCCTTGTTGCCAGTTTCCTTTTACTGAAGATGTCCTGTGCCAGTCTGTCTTACACAGTATTCATTGTGGGCACAGCAAGTTTGCAGTTTTCCCCTAAAACCGTACAAATGAGCACAAATGGCTTAAGTGTACCATGATGTGATGTCGTATGTTAATTGCCACCTCTTTGTGATCCATGCTTTGGCCTGTTTTACATCCACATCATTGTACCTGCTCATAAGTGACTTTGTTCTTCCTTCCTCAGATCTCCTCAGTGAGTGTGTTGTGTAGACAGTATGGGGACCTGCCTCCCCTCACCCTAGAGTCCATTAAAGACCGTGTCATGTATGTCCTCAAGCTCTACGACAAGATCAACCCAGAGAAGGTAAGAAAAGTCCCAGTGATTCATAATAATCATCAGTGTTTGTGTATTCTTATACTGAAATGAAGCAGTTCAGGTAGATACAGTTGTAATTGTCATGATCAAGAAATATTCTGTAAAATATAACAGATTTCTTACAGTATTACCTTTTGAAAGTGTTTCATAGTCCAACTACAGGATTGGATTGTTAACATTCCTGTTAATTTCTGCCCATCAGCTGCAAACGGCCTCCCACTTCATGAAGGACCTGGGTCTGGACAGCTTGGACCAGGTGGAGATCATCATGGCCATGGAGGATGAGTTTGGTGAGTTAGTGTGGTCCAGCACCTACAGCATTTGCAGATGCTCTTGTACTTATCAATTTTAATTCCAAAGACAATAATCATCATTGTGTGGTTCGTGTGTTTGCGATGCTCTGTGGAACAGTTTCCTTTGCCATTATTCTCTTCTCTTTTTTGGACCATTTTACCAATTACACTTCTTCTAAATTAACCAACACAATTGAAATTACAGTTAAGAACATAATTACACATTTTGACCACACAAATTCTAAAATATAATTTCTGATCAGTCTCCATTTCATTAGGGAAATTTCCTATTTGTAAAGGTATATTTTTTTAAAAAAGTTGCACACTTTAAAATGCTCATGTTCAAATCTGAAATTTATTATATCCCCGAAATTGAGTTTTGGGGGTATAATTGTTTTACCCTGAATGCCGCCAGCACTGCCAGATATCCTTCGTGTGAATGCAATAACTAGGACAGATTTGGTTGGATTTCTTCTCCCCTGTGAACCAACATAGGGGACCCCTAGTGGAAAGACCCTATCAATTTCAGCTTCTCTCATTCAAAAAAGGTCGCTTTAGTTGAAAATCTGTCTTTTGGACATAAATCAAGCAATAATAGGCCGATTGAGATGAAATTTGGTTCATATTGATCGTCTTACAAATGTCCATTTTCTGGCTACCATCCAGAGTTCATACGGGGTCATTTTCATTCATTAGGTGGGGAACAATTGGTTCTTTGACCATTATTCTGACACTATCAGGTCAATATTGCTTAAATTGAGTTCATATCGATCCTCTGACAGTTATCATTCATTGTTTTATATACATATAACAGAGGATTGGGGAGATTTCGGGGATATACCCTTACTCTGTCGGACCCTGACAACATAAGCCTCATTTTAAGTCATTATCCCTAATAAACTTAAAAAAGCCCCCACAAAAAATCCAGTGGTATGTACCAAGAATTGATAGTTTTTATTACATTTCGTACATTGTCTGTGATGTTTGATTGTTGTTGTTCAAGTTCATTAGAAAAACTTCCATTGCTATTCCATTGTAATTGTTCTGAGTCTGGGCTGTTGTTTAAAGGTCTTGTTTTGTCTGCTTTTCTTTTTTCCTCCAGGTTTTGAAATTCCAGATGCAGAAGCAGAGAAGTTGATGACTCCTGACGAGATTGTACAGTACATCGCAGACAAGAAAGACGTTTATGAATAATCTGTTGTATAGCTCATAGAGGCAAGTGTTTACTTTGTTTTTCTGCCAGTTCAATGACAGTGACGCACATCAGTGGATTGGTTAATCATTTCTATCCAATGACTGTGCGGTTGTTGGTATATATTTTATTCTTTCTTCAGAGTGGAGGACCCCTACACAGGAAGTACTTATAAAGCAGATGGACGCCAAAACCATTTCTCACTTCCTCTTCGGCTCTTGTCCAGTACGGCATCGTCGGTGTCAGCTGCCGTGTCTTGTGTTTGAGTGTATTTAAATAAACATGTGCTTTGGGAGAACAAAATATTAAAACAAGGTTCTATCACAGCTTTGATTTTTATTTTTTCTTCCCACCTTGCCCTGTGATTCTGATGTATAATTTCTCACAAATCAATAAAAACATACTGGTTAGATTTGTGTCACAGCTGTTCAATCTGAAAAGGACATTACACGACATAAAGTCACTATAAAATATTCATCTTGTGTAATTATTCGTCTAAGTAAAGTTTTTACCTTTCGGCCAACTTCGGGCTGTTATGACTTGGCTCGGCGGCCACAACAAAGAAGGGGAACACACCATAAATGAAATTTAACACAAAGATAGTTTATTAAATCAAGTTAAGCCAGATTAAACCAAACTAGAAAAACACAAACTAAAGTATAGTACAGAATCTGAGACATCTGTAGAATCAGTAGTGGAGATGAGTGTTGAAAAGTACAGAATAAAACATTAAAGCATCATAACCGAACCAAGAACCTGTGAGAGAAGCAAGCAGAGAGAGTGAGCGTGAATGCTAATGCTGGAGAGAGGACTGCAGGCAGACTATTTAAAGGCAGGAACTCTGAGCGCTACAGGTGTTCCTCATGTCCCCATCAAGTGCCTGTTGTAAGACAAGGGATTGTCCACTACAGCACCCCCCAGAGGACCCCAGGGCTCAAGGTTTATTGTAATCGTTTTGTCATCTGTCCATTCAACAACGTAACTGCATTATCTGAAGGATGTATTTGATACCTGCATCAAATTGATACTGTGGATGCATCCTGGCACGGAACAGAAGTCTATTGAAAATAAGTCACCTTGACCTACTTCTTCAAGGTCAAATGGTGACATGTCATTTCAATGATGTAATCGCATTATCTGAAGAATGCATTGAAATTTCTGCACCAAATTTACACAGACAATCTAATGTAAATATAGGGCAGTAACTTTCAACAGAATCTTAGAGTATATTTGGCTGAGGGGTATTAAAAGTGTGCAGCACGTTATGTTTATTTTCTATTGAATTGTTTCTGAATGAGACTTTTATAACTGGTGCAGAGGTGCACTACAAATTAAAAGGTACTTTTTTTGATCAAGGCAGGAGTTGAAGAAATATTCAGATCTTTTCCCATAGAAGTACTGTCACACCAATAGTACACAGCAGGTAAAAGCACTGTGTTGTTAGAAGTATATAGATATCACAGGACTACAGATTTTTGCTTCTAAACTTCAGAGGTAAAATGTGCTAAATCTTGCCTAATTTGCTTGGATGATTAGAAAAATTACCAATTTGTGAAGAATATTTTCTAGATAAATGATTATGGTTAAGTTTTATTGTCATATTAGCACAAGGCATTACACGATGAAATTCAAAGTGCTCTTCAAATCAGTGCAAATTAAGCTTTACATAAAACAGTGGTTCTCAAATCCCGTCCTCGTGGCCCTGTGTCCAGTATGTTTTAGATATGTCCCTCTTCCACCATGCCTGATTCAATTAATGATCATCTCATCATCAAGCTCTGCAGAAGCCTGATCATGATGTAATGGCCTCAAGGT
>JAPTMW010000028.1:10117347-10137440 GCA_029822955.1 Ostorhinchus angustatus
CACACACAAATTTTAATGCAACTGTATTTTTAAAGACATTTACGACAATGAATTTTTTTTTCTTTACCAGGGTCTCCCCACGCGGCAGTTCCATCATCGATTTCCATCCTTCGACGAATGGACTCTGGAGAAGGCTCTTCCCAACCAGTCGCCATTTCTTCCTTCTGACCAACTGTAGGCATGGGACCGCCTAGCCAGCCTGATTGAAAATTAGAACATTTATTTTAAAAAAGCATCTCCCACTAAGAGGTCTCAATATCTTGGGTTACAGCTATAGCTATAGATACAGACATAGTAATGGAATTCCACTTGCTGATACTGTAACCAAAGTATATATTGTGGAAGAGTCCGAGTAACTACCTGAGGGCTTGCTGGGGCCTTGGTTGCCTCTTGATGAGTTTGATTCAGGGCCTTTTCCCCACTCATTGGCAGGATTGCAGGGTTTAGGATTGGGTTCACCCCAGTTCTGAGCTCCGTGGTTGCTCTTCATTGGCTCACCCCAGCCCTGACTGTTGCTCTGAGGATTAGGCTTGTGGACTGAGTCACCCCAGTTGGAGCCAGGGTTTGGGGTGCTCTGGTCTGGAGTATTTGACCCTCCACTTCCTACCCAGGTGTTACTGCTGCTGGTGTTGGTTCGACTTGGCTCACTCCAACATCCAGAGCCGGACCGGTCACTATCACTGTCCCAGCCCACTGAGCCGGCACCTTTTTGAGGTTCTCCCCAGTGATTACTGGCCCCTCCTCTGGCACTATCTCCACTACTACCCCAGCCTTCACTTCCACTTCCACTGTTGCCTCCCCAGCCCTGCTGTGGCTTGGGTGCATTAGTCCAAGTATTGGACCTGAAAGAAGAAAACTCATGAACATCATCGCCACAACACAAAATGGCCAATAAAAGAGCAACACTTGAAACAGAGAAAAAATAAACAAACCTGAAACATAAATTACCTGTCATCTTTGTTGATGTTGTTGCTCCAGGTGTTAGAATTATTATTCCCCTTATAGCTGGATCCATCATCCCAACTGCTTTTCCCTCCTCCACTCCCTGGAGCTTTGCTGTCCCAACTAGACGCGGGTCTTTGCTCTCCCCACCCAGAGCTTCCGGTATCAGGGCCTGAGTTGCCCGGCCCACCTCCCCAGCCTGCGAGCATGTGAAAGAGACACTTGGTTAGAAGTGAGCTCAAAAAATTTAATGTGTTTCCATACATTGTGTGAGGGTTAATTACTTCATACACATTATATTCATACCTCCAGAGTTCTGGGAAGAAGCTGCCGGTGCTCCTGAGCCCCAGCCAGAGCCCCCACTATGCTTTCTTTCTTCTCCTCTGGGACCCTGGTGCTGATTGCGGGGAGAATTGACATCCCATGCGGTGTTCTGTCGGATAGGAGTTTGCCCCCATCCGCTGTTAGACAGAACCCTTGGGTCTACATCGGCCCGGGCCACAGTTGATATTATCGGTGCAGTTTGGGTAACTTTTCTGCGGTTTCCCCCTTTTTGGCCGTTGTCTCTGTCTGAGCCGGATCGGCCGCCTGAGCTTTCACCACTTCCTTCACTCCCTCCAGAATGACCCCAACCTCCGGTCACGTTCCCCAAGCTGTGGCCTCCAGGTCCACCGCCTCCCATGCCCATGGCGTCATCCTCCAGGCTCTTCCAGCCATTGTTGGCAGAGCTTCCTTTATGACTTCCAGCATCTGAGTGGCTGTTACCGGGAGCTGAAGATCCCCATTCTCCATTTGACATCTTGTTAGATGAGGAAGAGGATGATGACGATGAGGAGGAAGATGATGCACTGCTCCCCCAGGGGCGGGTTATACCTGCTGGAGGACCCACTGTAGTATGGTTCCCGTTTCCTGGTGTTTGGCCTGCAGAGCCTGGGATTTGATTTGAGCCGACACCCCAGGACAAGTTGCTCTGAGGCTGGTTTGGGTTATTGGCAGGCCCCTGATCCCAGCGCGGGGCTGCAGTGTTATTGTGGTTATTATTACTCTTGTAAGCAGCAGAAGAGGAGATTTGGGGGTTCCCAGCCTGCATTAAGGCAGGGTTTTGGGGGTTCACAGTGTCTGCATTTTGGGGGCCCTTGTCTCCAGGGTAGGTAGTTGCGCCCCAAGGCGTACCGAAGGCCCCAGGACCCCCCAGCTCTCCTTGGGGTTGCTGGGGGGTTGATGAGGTGTTTCCATTGGCCAGCGGACCCCCATTCCCTCCTCCAATGGAGCCCCAGGAACAATCCCCGCTGAGCTGGGAAGAGGCTGTAGAGTTTGGTGGAGTAGAGGTCATTGTGGCGTTAGTAGTAGTAGTAGTAGTATTCATCATAATAGTGTTATTTGGTCCATTGGATTCAGTGTTAAGGTTGGTAGGCTGCAGGCCACCGTTTCCACTGTTGCTGCTTCCTAACACCTTGCTGCTTGTACCATTATTCACCTCAGTGTCTTCCATCATACTGCTGTTTTCTGGAGCTGCCATGCCACCCCAGCCCAGCAAAGGGCCCTGTTGGGGAGCTATACCAAGTTTGGAACTCATCCCCTGAGCCAGTGGAGGCCGTTGGCTCTGGGATGCTGAGCTTGGGGTTGGATTCTGCGGCCAGGCACCGTGGTTGGCATTTGGGTTTAAAGTGTTTGGGTTTAACCCTCCATTGATGCACGCGGTGCTTCCGCCTGTGGTGATCATGTTGCTGCCTGACTGGGTGCCCCATACACCACTGTTACTGACAAGCTTGCTGTTGTGGTTACCCATGTTATTGCTGCCAATACTTGCGGAGCCAGCTAAAGAGTAGTGGGAGGGTCCAGTGATGTTATTATTTCCATTATTTGCACCACTGATGTTTCCCATCCCTCCGCCCATAACCTGACGACTGTTGCCGTTGTTATCGCCATTCACTGAAACACTGACCATCATGGCAGAAGTCACCAAAGATGAGGAGGGAGAAGAAGTCGTAGAAGACACAGAGGAAGAAGCATTTGCTGACATCATCATCACTGTTGTCACAGCAACAGCGGCAAGGTTTTTCTCTGAACCGATCGAGGAATTAGAGTCTGCGTCCATGCATTCTGATGCCAACTCGGGGTCTGATCCTGACCCACAGCCAGAAGAAGAAGAAGACGAGGAGCAAGAGAATGAAGAGGAGGAGGGGGGCCAAACAGAGGAGTTGGTTGAAGAGGGATTGTTGGGTTTGTCAGTGCTTCCGTCCACTAGGACTTTACTCCAGTTGGTGTTGCTGTCACTGCTGCAGGGAGAGCCAGAGGACCAGGGTGAAGGCTCATACTGCGAGTCCAAGCCAGGATGCTCCAGACCTTCATAGAAACAAAGCGGACATCACACACAGTGCATTAAACATTTTATTACAAATAATTATCACTTCATCACTGAGAGAACACACTAGTTTTAACTTTCTAATCCACTGCCACTTGCACGTTTCATTCTGTCCTCCACTGTTACACATCTAACTACACTAGTGGTGATCAGTGCCAAGCTTAAGCCTGGACCCAGCTGCCACCATTTTGTCACCACAGCAGGAACCACAAGCTTGCCAATGCTATAAACATAAGATTCAGAAAGGCGGAGGACAAACATCAGCAGGAGGGGAGAGATGGAGATGGCAAATTAGTGTGAAGAAACAAAGGGAGGATGCAAGTAAGGTAATGAGAGGAGGTGGAAGATGAGAAAAGGAGGCTGTAACCAAAAACCTTCAGACTTAATTACAAACCTTTATTCTAAATATACATTCAAACTGTCTATTAGGTTTTAGCCATTCTCCAGTGACCACTTGTGGTTTTTTAATTATCTTTCAGTGTCATTATACACAAAGTTATTTTAACCACCCCATATTCATAACATTACCTGCCCCCAAACAACCATCATGTACATGTTCTCAAAGTAGGCAGAATCTCTACGTCACAGCTACTGACAAAAATAAAGTCTTAATTCTCTTGTCTGTCTCCATTGAGCTGTCTTTTCTCACTTTCTTGTTTCTCTGTCAGCTCTCCATTCCTGACAACAAAGCTGTGACCTACCAACTATGAGGCTCGAACCATCTCTTGGTCCTTCTCACCCTCTCACACTAAATGACTGCCAGCTCTCTGTGGTGCTTATTGTGCTTGGTTGCCAAGTCTCCTCTTGCATGCTTTCACACTCATCTCTCCTTACTCATCTCTCCTGCCCTCTCTGATATGTCATGAATTCAGTCATTCAGGGTCAGGTCAGATTGTATCTAACCTGGACGCCGTTAAACTAGTAAGCCACAAGATGAAAGAATGAAAACAGGAGTAGATAAGAGGAAAGATGATGTGTAGTCACCTGTTTGATTAGGGGAGTGGCTGACGGAATCCCGAATGGGAGCCATGCCTGGAAACAGAGACAGGAAAGTCTATCAGACCGACTTGAAGGTAGTTAGAATTGAAGCCAGAAAACAAATGCAGTAGAGAGACATTGCAAGACGAAATAGAGGAAGTTTGAGTTAGAAAAGATCATTCACTAAAAGGCAAGAACACAGAAAGAAGTAAGAGTGTTCCAGTCAAAACAGTTCCAAGTGAGACAGCCTTGCAAGTGGAGGAGTTTTAGTAAAAAGACAAAGCTGGATGCAGAACCTAAAATAGTGGTTACAGTTTAGTATCCAGATTACATGTGACACATAACTGGAAATATCCCAAAATAGATATTGTGCATGTTCGTTTCTTTTTGTTCTGTACCTGTGAGAGCGGCTGGTGGCTGCGACTCCTGGCTCAACTGGAGAGCGTCCCCGGGCTGGGTGGCAAACCGGTGACCTCTGGTTCCCAGTTCGACAAGGGGGAGGTCAAAGGTTAAAGTTCAGAGGACACAGCCTCAAGGGTCTGTGGCAAAGAGGCGGGACTTGTCAGAGCGGGCAGCAGGCTGATCAGGCCCTCTTGGCATTGCTGAAGACGTACTGAAGACTGTATGTGTGTGTGTGTCTGTCTGTGTGTAAATGTGTGGGGAGGGGGAAAGGGGAATGTGGTTCTGATTTAGGACTGTCTGGACTTGGTATGCTCTGGCACTGAAAGAAGAAAAAGACAACAGGGAAATAGATGGAATTAGATCAACATACTGCACTGAATCAAAAGCACACAAGTGATGTATTAACATTAACAATTTCTTTCTGTAAACTATACCATTACCAATGTCCATTTAAAAACAATAACCCTCACAAATTTCCCCAATGTACATGCATTCATATTTATATTAGGCCTGTTCAGACCTTGCCTTAACATGCATCCTGATATATCCATAAACAAATGGCTAACTCCAAATATGTCTGCTCACATCTACAATTAGAACGCATCACTGCATATGTCTTGACTGATCACTCCTTATTGGAGCTATAATTCCTGTTCGATATTCAAATAAAGAAGCTCCTCTATAGCCTAAAACACAGCATGTGTTCATTTCAGGTTCAACAGACTGGTTTTGTAATGTTTCATCGCAAATTGTCCACAATGTATTGCTTTAAGGTGACCAGCTGCAGCTTTTAAGATGGAGAGGTTTCTTCCCGTTACTCACTGCATATGCTGAAGCCCGCATCAATCAATGGGTGAGAATCATCAGTGACACCTTAGACCATTTTGTGTGTTTTTATTTATTCTCCTGCATGAGATATAGTTCAGCAATGATTCAACCTTCAAGTGTTTAAGACACATTAACATATTTCTATTGGGTAATGCGACCTGTGTATACTTTTTTTCCTCCATCCCAAAGAGAAAAGCAGCAAAAATGGAACTTCATTTAAGGATGATGAGACAGCACCACATATGTTGCACTTTCTGAAAATTCAGACATCTTTAAAACACTTAAATATGATGTTGTTAGGCCATGTGAGTTGAGAGGCTGTCCTTAAATTCATCCTGGGATGCATTCCTGTTCAGGCTGCTAGAAGAATGTAGTCAAATGCATCCCAGGACACATCTGAATGCTGTTTGAGTGACTACATAGGAATGCATACTCAAAGGTGTCCTGAATATGTTTAGATCTTGCAACAGAGCTGATCAGTATGCGATTAGGTTTGTCAGGATACCACCTGAAGTAATCATCATTACATTCATTATTCTCTTTTATTGTAGAAGTTTGCACTGGAAATGTTTTTTTCTATAGTTGTCTTTCCTCTGTACTATTAAAGGAGACAGTGTTTTTCTCTCTCCCAACCCCAACTAATGATACAGTGATGTTTGAGATGTGAGTCATCTTGGTTGTTCAGCAAAGTGAGTAAGAGAGAAAAGTCAACTGAGCAACCTACATATCCTCTCTTCTTGAGTGAAGTTGAATGTGTATAGGTTAGACTAGATTAGGGTTACACAACAGGCTTACAGCTGGCAACAGGGCCCTGGGACGCCATGGCAAGCCAAATCTCTTATCCTGAAGGGACGTAAAGGAAACAGGGGATACCGACAGTGATGAAAGTGTATGAGGGGGGATGTGAGAAGAAGGGGAGACGGTCTTAAGTGAAAGTGGACCAGTGTATTTGACATCAAGAAGGAAAGTGTGTGCGTGTCTTGTGACCTTTTCTTAGAGCAGGTTAGCGAGTGTGTTAGCTCTCTGCCTGCTGCAGCAGTACATAGGTCTATTTATAAACCCCCAGTTCAAATAGCAACCACTCTGTTCACTAGCCAACATGATAAGAGAACAAACAAACCCGTGTGCTGACAATAAATTAGTGCATAGATGCAATCACATGCACATGTTACAACTTTGGAGCACGTGTTACGAATATTAGAGAATATTTATGCCACTTGGCCGAATAAGAAAGTCTAGTCAATTATGGGACCAAAAGTAATTGTACTACCATTTATAACAGGGACTTTTTTTAACATATATAATATTACTATACTAATAGCAACCATTGCTGTTGAATCCAACTAACTCGATGTGTTTAACTGAGGTCTAAGCTCTACATTTGTGAACTCACTAGTTAAACCTGGGCACACAGCCAGTGTCTAAACAAAGGCCAAAAACTGTTTGGCTGCTTTCTGGAGCCAATCAACAAACAGACAAGACAATGACATCACTATGCACTGAGAACATGCAACTAAAAATATTTAAATGGAAGTGAAAAGACAGAAGAGGTAGAGCACTGACAGTGGAATGAACCCGTTCCCTGCGGCAGTAAAAGCGCCAGTTGCTTCCAGCAAACTGAGCTGTTTACTTCCATAAATCTTGACTCAACCTTCCTACATGGAAAGTCCTCTGTCAACTCCAAAGCATCTGCTTCAATGCAGCTACACAGGGAAACCATTCATCCTTATAAGGCAATGCAAATTAAATTAAACTGAACAGGTACTTAACATTTTACATGAAATGGTTTTAAAACTACATTCTGAAATGGACTAGCTCACAAACACAGGATTTTATGTATGTTTCTACATATACCCAACATTTGTAAGTCAAGTGGTAGGCCTTTTGTATGATAGCTTGTTTATTTAGAATTGTCTTTATATTTTCACTATATTTAATTCAAAATTATAAAAAGGCCTAATCACCTTTTAACCTAAGTACATGTAAACATATTCACCAGTGCTGCTCAGTACATCGAGTACAGTTTGTTCCACTATATCCATCTGAGAATGGCTTTCATGAGGGCCCCTGGAGTTGGCAGCAGCTCGACTGCTGCTATCATCTTACAGACAGGGCGGGTTAAGGGGGGGGGTGAGAGGGAATACAGGGACAAGACACAGACGTGAACTAAAGAGTAAAATTTAAAAAAGGATTAGAAACACCAAGTTAAAGACGGGAGAGAACGGGTAAAGACAGAAGTGGAATGTGAAAAAGGAGGGATAATGTGGTTGAACAAAAAAAAGCCTGTCATTGAGG
Organism: Ostorhinchus angustatus; assembly: GCA_029822955.1. NCBI lineage: Eukaryota > Metazoa > Chordata > Actinopteri > Kurtiformes > Apogonidae > Ostorhinchus > Ostorhinchus angustatus. Next base: position 10,125,158 of record JAPTMW010000028.1, read on the forward strand.
CTGATGTGGGAGGAATGCAGCTGCAGCTTCTGACATGCATAATAAGCAAAGGGGTCAACTTTCTAAAGTCAGTCACACCTGAATCGGTACAATGTGTACAAATTTTTAAGAGATGCAGAAAGCTCAAAAATAAATAAACAATAATCAATAATGCAAATGAGAGAAAGAAGAGAAGTGCCACACATACTGAGAGCGTAGACAAAGAAAACAAATTTAAAGTTTAACCGTTTTTTTTCCTTCCAAATATATGTGCAACATGTAGGTGAAGTATGTGTTCAGGGTCAAAGGCAGTTCAATGAGCCTGAAATGGAGTTTGTCTGAGACGCGTGACCTGGTTGAACACTACAAAGAAATGCAGGTGCTGTGTATATGAATTAGAAAAGGTTAATAAATGGCCAGTCAATGTAATGCAGCAGCTTTTCACCGTTTGATTTGATCATTTATGCTGTGTTTACACTTCACATTGATCAAACTATTAACATATGGAGTATTCAGATCAATTATTAAAGCATGACTATTTATCCTTAACCAATAAAGAAACCAAAGCCACAGTATCTAACCTTAGTGCTAACTTGGTTCTGTTATAAACCTCGAGGTGAGCATAGACGGCAAAAATCCAGAGTCTCAAGTAATCAGTGTGTCAGGAAAAATGTCAGGTTGTTGTAGCAAACTTCAGGGGCATTAGCTGAGATCCTCTACATATTCAGTCATACAGCGTTTTGTTGCATTATGTTACATTTTATTTATGGTGGTGTCAGATTAACAATGTAGTAACCCAAGATGGGTATGTGCATGGGCAGATGTGCTGCTGAAGTGAAAAGAAGCCAGGAGAAAGGAAATGGACGTGGCTTCCTGTCCTATGAAAAGAGTAACACTTCCCCACAACTGCATACCTGTCTAGTTCTGTGTTCTTATGCCTGAGAGTATCAAATCAGACTCACTTTTGTGATGAAACATTTACAACTTGGGTGGACATGGGCTTGTATTTATTTGCCCCACTTGGTACAAATTGAAGTGCTTCTGCATCTATGCATTTACTTTATATGTGGACATAACACACAGAATTCTCTCCATATTTGGTCTGAACACACAGTTAAACACTCTGGATACAGTGACTTAAATATTTTTAAATAAAGGCACACTTCACGTGTCCTACTGTTGCTATGTAACAGAATCGTCTATTTGAGGCCTTTTTTATTGTTGTCAGTGCTAGCATATTTTAATGCCACTTCCACACATCAGGCTGTCAGCACTGTTCCTAGCAATGACAGACCTCACCATTTCCACATCTAGTAATCTCCCATCTGTAGCTGTGTTTAAAAATCTGCTCTGATTCTGACACAGGCACACTGTCAAACATTCCCAACACTCATGGATGTTTAACTTCAAGAGCCTGGATCACCATGTCCTTCTACTGTATACTTAATATACTATGCATTGTCACATATTATTAAATGACTTCATTTGTTTATTTTCTAAGTTATCTTCTCTGTTAAGCAAGCCATCCTAAATCTATTTTTTGTATATGGATCAACCAGTAATAAATACTCTTTGTCTTCGTGGAAAAGACCTGCTGTCATGGTAACATTCCTAAACACTCCCAGTTCCTTTGGGCTTGTCTGAGCAGGATGACATCAGTAGTCGCAGATGCCATTGTTGCACTCTCAAATATGCAAAAACCCTTTTTATCAGGACAAGACCAGGAACATGGGTGAAATCAAGCAGTCTGCATCTCTCAGGTTTCCACGTAAAGTCAACAAGATCGATTAAAAGTCATCAGAGAGCGTAAGTGGAGGAGGTGGGACTATGTTGTACATGTCAGCATTGGCCTCACAGCTGTGTGCAGCACACGAGATTACGTGAGCAGTGAGAGTGTGTTTGGGAGTAGATAAGCAGTCTACCAATGCCACATCAATTATGGGAGGGGTTTGGAGGGGCACCTACAAACACAAACACACACCAAACCCAGTGTGCAAGAAGCTTGAAGTTTCTCTTGTGACTCATTAGCAGTTCTGTCCATTACTTAGTCATTTATTTTGACTTTAGTGTAACCTGTCCACCCACTCTGAGGGTGGGAGTGCTTGCTACCAGGTGCTTTCAGAATGCATCTGCTCCATCAGAAACATGATTGAGGCAGTTTTTAGTTGTAATTTCCTACATTTGTAGAGATGATCTAAGATGGACGGCAACCTGATCAATGGTATCATGAGCCAGTGATTAAACAGTTGCATGTGTCAAAGTCTTTCCAAAGAACAATGTTTACATTCCTGTTATTAAATAACTAATTACCTGAGAGGATGAGCTTCCATGACAACAACTAGTTGTGTCAGTGCTGTACGGACCCAGATTTAATACTAGTTGATAGTTTTACCCCCAACAAATCTAATTTTGTCCCTACGCTAAACTAATGAAGCAAGGTTGTGAAGTGAAAACAAATGCCAGACATACAGACAGAGCAACTGAAGCCATACTCAAGGTTAGTGATAGTAGCTATCAGACTTCCTACCTACACTCGCCATGACACTTGCCTGAGCTGAAACAGGAGTAGGCTCGTACAAACAGGACTCAATGGAAACTGTAACAGCGATTCAAATGGAAAAACGGCGCTACGTCACAGCGGTGTCATTAGAGCAAAGCACACTGCACTACTACCATCAACAGGGACAGGACCCAAACTGTGCAAGAGGGACAATGGTAGACAGAGGAAGAGTTTAATGTTTTGAAACATAAATGAAATCAACAAATGGCATAACATTTATTTACAAGAGACTTGCTTTTCCCTTCTAGGTCTTCAGCCAAGAAGTGAGTGGATTTTCTTCATCTTCCACTGGGAGCTGAGCATGCTTTCATGTGTAATTCTGTGCCAATCCCTATCATGCACTGCCAGATTAATGTTTTTACTCAAAACATTAACATCAAGGCTTGTAAGACTATTTTTAGTTTATAGTGGTCCTCTTTTTTACTACCTATGATACATTTTCCAAATTAATCATATCCTTGCTTATGGTGCGGAAAATGAACCTATTGAACAGTTTGAGGAAGCACTAAGAGCTAGAATTTATTATTTCACAGCTCATTGTTGATAAATAGCTTTGTGCACTGTGAACTGAAGTTGGTGTCCCAGAAGCAGTGGCTGCTGATAAATTACAAAGTCCAGGGGTTCACACAAAGGAAGCACCTCCTTTAAAATGGCAAATCGATTAAACAGTCCATGAGCCTTAGCAGTAGGATTAGCTTTAATCAATTGTCATTTTTTGGTTTTAAATCGTGCTGTCCAAACAAATGACTCCAATTAATTTACGTGCAAGTGAAATTATCGGGGCAGTGAGAGTAATTCAAGTGTTCTGTCTACAAACTCGGATCTCTCCAAAGCTCCAGCAGAAGCCTTGACCCTGCGTCTTACCTTTTGTCCTGTCCTGTATCGTCTTGTCCTCCTTCCTCGTCACACTCTCTGTCTCTCTCTCTCTTCCATCCACTGTTCTTCCCTCTATGGGTGAGTTCCCTGTGAACAACAACATGAGCAAATTACATTATTCCTACAATAAATGCTGTATGATGTTGTGTTTATATGGTACAACTACAGTTAGCATTTAATTGTTTAAAACTAGAACATAAGCAGATCCTAACATTTAGACACAACTCCTTCAACAAAACTAATATATAAAAAACTGAAAACCTCTTATGGAAAATAAGGAATTCTACAGTAAATGAACAATACAAAAGAGCTTTGAATCATTCACTTAAACATGGCGGAAGATCACAGTGGAGGAATAGGTGTAGGCTGAGTATTCAAAACATTTTGTAATAATCCAGTAAATGTTAACTCTGAGAACATCACTAAGTACAAATTAAATGTTAGATATGAAGAAGCAGGATCTTTATTTACAGCAATATCAAAAATAAAATCAGTTTAGGCAAACATTCAACTAATCAACTTATTGTGTAATCACACGAAAAGCAAAAGTGGACTTCATATATTTCATCTACTCTTCGCTGAGAGAGACAATGGTTTTTTGTCCTCCTATTATAGTGTCTTATTAGTTTGTAATCCGACTGTGGCTTCCTCCTCGGTGATCGTTGTGTTTAGCTGCACCGGCCACTGCGGGTGTGCCATTTAGCCTGCAAGAGAAAGCTGCAGGCTGCAGTCTAATCCGATAATGGGATTACAGCACAGCCCTCACCTTGGCTATATACAGACAGCCCAACAGAGATGCTGAAACAACTCAGACTACGAGGCTGCAAGAATATGTACAACTATTTAGCCCCAGTTTAGTTCTGTAATGACACGGAAGTGTTCAACTGCTTTACTAGAACATTAACTTTGGTTATCAGTGATGCTGATGCATCAAAAAAAAAAAAAAAAAAGATAACATCTGCTTTACTATTTCAGTAAAAGGCTTTTTCAGAACACTTATTCAGGGAAAAAGCTGTTTTAATTAATGTGCTTGTGTTTTACTTGTATAAGTGAAAGTATGCTGCATGCTCTGATGGTGAATTATGTTACTGGCAAAACCAACGAGGGCTAGAACGCACATTATTTTATTGTCATATATGTTGCTGTTTTGTTCTGTTGTGCCCCTCCTCACCTCATAACTGTTACTGTATGGCACTACAGCTGCTATTGTAAAAAGATTTCATATATTTAATATTCTATTATAATTTCTTTTATACCACATATTTATTTTATTCTATTTTAACCATATACATATAGCATTGCATTTAATATCAAGGTGAGAGAGAAACAGTATCTCAGTTCTCTGTATGTCCTGTGGATGTAGTGAATTATTAATAATAAAAAAAAAATCTGAATCTTCATCTGGAGTGAAAGACATTTGATTCTTACTCCCCAATGTTATGAGCTGTAAAGTGTGACGCTACATCTTATTAATTGATCAACTTTGTCTTAATCTCTCTGTAATGCATACAGAGTTGCATTAATATTTTTTTTATGTTTTACAACCCCCATTAATCACCCCTCCCTCCCTCCATTCCCACACTTTCACCCCCCTCTCCCCTCCTCCACTTCTTTCCAACTATCAAGTGCTTCAGCAGATGGTTCTGGGTTCAACAACAACAACAGAGCATGGTGGGGGCCCTCCTGGAGTGCACGCATATACACCACGGACAGCATCTGTTTATGAATGGGCCGACAATTACCCATCCCCCGACAGCTACAGCTGACACAGGCTGGGGGTGGAGGGGGCACCACAAGTCACCGAGAGCAAAAGGAAGAAGGATAAAGAAGAACAAGGCAGTCAGAACAAGGGGGAGGGAGAGAGAAGGAAAAAGGGACATCAAAGTTTCTATTTTAAATTTGTTTTATAGTTTGTTTTAAATCATTGTAGTGGCAGATGGCAGTGAAAACTAAAACAATATATGAAACCAGGACTCTAACCTGCAAATACATGCTTTCACAGTTGATATAAATCGTCTTTAAATTTAGTTTCAGAATGAATTTGAGTTAGGTAAGCAGACAAATCAAGAGGTGGGCTTTCATTGACATAAATTAGTACATTAAGGAGGAAAAGTGTTGTTTTTTTACAACTTTAAAAATGCATTTCAAATTGTATATTTCAGTGTGCTCATTATATTAAATCATATATGGGTCATGAGTCAAAATATGCAGAGAATTTAAAATGGCATTGTGAAAAAGACAGGAATTGTCTGTTCATACACAATGTATCTATTCATTAGTCGAATGTGAAGTAATACATTAACACAGGAAAAAACAACAATTCTCTTCTGCCCCGCAGTTGAAATGAGCTACTTATCTGCAGGCAGCCGTGCACTGGGAGCCACTAAACAAGACAAACATTTCAACGCGTTGTGAGCGGAGGCCTGCGACTGCTGCAGTATTTGAAGCTCAATGCGACATGTTTTTATGGCGAGGTTCATAAATTTGTCATGCTGTATTTGAAGACTGCTGGCTATTGAAAACACCAAGTTAAAATACTTTAAAGCTGCTGTTCATGTGTTGCTCCGTTTTATAAAACTTTCCAGACAGAAACAGGCTGCTGTTTCACTGGAGCATACACCACGGTGCTTAAAAAGGGATTGCTTTCCTAAAATATCTTATTTCTAAATATGGTCTTTGTTGTGTATTAAGTGGATAAAACACCAATCTGGACAGCGGATTCCACTATTCGTCATATACTTGTTCCCCCCCCCCCATTTTAAGACGGAACAACGACTAAGTGGGATAAAGAACAGGATCAAAGATGAGAAAAATGTGAAAGGTCACTCGGAATATATATAACCCTACACCACAATAGGCTGGAGTCTAATAGCCACAGAGAACGTATATTATGTTTGGCTGCACAGAAGAGCCAAAAAAATATGCTGATGTGTTTGAGTTGTGCTATTTCTTGATAAACAATGTCAACAGGGACAAAACTCCTACAGCTTGTCTTTGTCTACTGACGTCACAAAGTGCTATATTAAATGAAGTTTAATTCTCCTTCCACTCTACTGTGGAATTTACAGAACAGCAAAGGATTTTGCTGTCTCCTCTTTCTCCTTTCTGCCTGCTGTCAAATAAAACTTAAAAGACTTTAAAAATAATCTAACTATATTTGGGTTTCTGAGGAGGTACAGATCAGAAATCTGAGGCCTTAGACTTAGTATTGTACGACCCAGTAGGAGTGTTTTTCGCTCGCAGTAGTGAGTCATGCACCAAAGCCAATGTGGACTTTCACATTTATTGAAAACAGAAAACTGATTCCAATTTTAGCCTTGTGGAAGTAGCTGCTTTACACATACACGCCAGACATTCACCCCAATATAACCATAGACACACAACCATGATACAAGCACACAGTCACAAGGGTTCATCTGTCCTCGAACAACAAAAGCAAGAGGGGTAGTCGCGTGGCTAATTTGCATGTACAGCACCACATCATTTGCATCAATTTGCATTAGCATGTTCTCACAGAGGCAGAACACTGGAGGCTCCGTTCAAGAAAGCCATCACTCAATTAGTGAATGACAACAACTATTGCCTCATCGCAAACAGTCCCAATAGAGAAGGCATTGTGGGGCGGACAGTTCCAGCCCATCTGCAATAAGTCATTTTAACAGTGCAGTCAAACCCAGGCCAGTTCATTTAAGGTCATGGTAACTCAAGAAAGGCAATATGATATTTATGGATGAAGCAGCAATTACGTTTTGCTTCTGGCAGAGGAGGGTGTGCCAAGTTGTGATTCTAAACACTTCCTGGAGGAAAGCTTTTTACAGGCTTCAGATTAGCAAATTTACATTCTTTTCGCAACATGAAACAAGTGAGTCCAGCAAATCAAACTGCACCCAATATATCCAACTTTTCAACAAAAGAGGATAATAGACTTTTTTGATGGTTGTTGTAAATATCTTTAGTGCAGCATAAGGACATTTTTAATTATTATAGTCAATTATTGCCATTTTCTTGTACTGGTTTAAATCCAGTTGAATCAGCACAGGCTTATGTGCATAACATCCTGTCAAAATCTACACGGTTAATACCAACAAACGCTCCGTGCCGTGCCTCGTGTTTGTTCCAGTCTCATGACCATCCGCAGGTGTGGCTTTACTGCTGGAGCAATGGTCAACTACATGATCCTCAACTGATGTAGAAATGTTGTAACCCCCTAGGAATTTATGGCACCACAGTATTAAATTCAGAATAGATGATATGAAGTTGGATATTTCACTGAACAGTCATTTGATATAGTTTTTCAATATTCTCGCTATCGACATGTCCCAAACACCTTGTTCAAACTACATCATTAGGCAAGAATCAAAAGATTAAAAAAAAAACCAACAGCACTAAACTAGGGAAAGGAGACGGCAAACCAAAAGCGAAAGTAAAATCGCACAGCATTGGCTCCACAAGCTTCTTTGAATGTGTTAAGTGAGTCTGTGTAAAGAAACTGTCTTTTAGGTATGTTTGTGCATACTTTGAAGTCTTCAGAAAAGGAGTTGGTGATTCATTTGACTCAGCTATTGCAATAAAGCAAAAAAAAAAAAAAAAAAAAATCAAATCCCCACTGGTGACACAAATGGTATATCTGTTTCATTATTCCTTAAGTAAGTACTTCTACTTTTTTTTGGTTGGGCTTCTTTTTAGAACTAAAAGTGAAAGAACTCCAAATTCTATCAATTGAAACTGAAATTATCTCAAGAAACTCTACACCAGAAGCATCTTAGTTATGGAACAAAAGTCTAATTATGCATTTATGTGATAAAGAAACCTTAGTTAATTTCCACAAATGTCAGCTTTATACCGACTGACTTTGGGAGACACATATTTTGGGCTCCTACAAAAGGCTTAGGTTATGTTAAATATTACTTTTTTAATCAAATCAAATATGATCCCCATGAGGCAAATCGCTTAAATGTCAGTGGTGGGATACCTAGAGGCAATAAAGGCATTTTATGTAAATAATTCATGCTACTAACTTGCTACTTTACATGTATTAATAGAATGTCCCATTACACCCTTCAGGAAAAGTCTGATACACACTCAACTGGAAACTCTTTCTCAATACTAGGAAAATGTGAACCACCATCAACTTGCTATAGCAACTAGTCCCAAACAAGCCAGCATAATAAAATGCCTTGTGGGGCCATTAGCTAAATATTATTTTTAAAGGATAACATGCAACAGATTTAACAGAGTTTAAACATCAGTTTTCACTTCTACTGTCTGAGGAAAAAATGCCAACGCCAGATAAGATTTGTTTAGGTAACATGACTGTGTCAAATAAGTGATAATTACAGCGTAACTATTAAGTGTACTGAGATTCATAAACAGATTTGGTGTGTAAAAACAGACTGGACAGGGGCCTTGGAGTGGGGTCAGGTTGTAGTTGTGGTCCTGGGCTCTTTTGTGTGTCTGCATGTAGACCAACTGTATGGACACAATGAGCTGCACAAACACCTCTCCACACACAAAACATTAGGACACTGGCTTCTCATTTAGCGATTTTAAAACAGCAAAGCTTACTCAGCACAATGCAGCCTAGACCAACCCAGGCCCTCCAATTCAATACAAACGGAACTGCATGTGCTTGCATAAGCAGCAGCTGCCCATCCAGTGTCCTCCTGACCCACACAACCACCCACCCAGTTAGCAGCCCACCACACAGACAAAAACAGGTCTACTGTAATGTAGATACATACAACATTTATAACTGGTGCCGATGTATATGTGTGTCTGGGTAGCACACTCACTTGTTAAGATGCTTCAGTTTCTTTGGTGGCAACAGCTTTCAATTCCGAATCTCTGAAAAATGAAGCGCAGATCATGTCAATCTCTCAGCTGTCAAAGATCACATTACCTTAAACAAAGTCAACAACAATTAGAAACACATATGACTGGTGTGGAGTTTTATTGGTTTACAGCGAGTGAACAACACCATATAAACCACATGCAATAATGTAACACACACACACACACACAGGCGCTGCTGTAATCTGTGCTAAACCTGCAGCAGAACGACATTTCAGACCTAGTACTTACAGTTAATTCTCAATGATGCACAGGTTAAAAGACATGAACCTCACCCACAAGGTTTACGTGAGGACAAGTATATGCAAACAGTCAAACTTGGAAGTAATTAATGTATGAAAGGAATTTCAGCAAGTCAGTGTGGAAAAGCAGGTTAAACTGCATAGCAGAGCAAGGGATAAAATGCCCCTCTGAAAGCTCAAGGCCAACAAGGTTAACTGAGAATGTGATTTTTGAGAATGGCAGATAAAGACACAGACTAATAGTTTGTGTGGGTCAGAGTTACAGCTCGGGTCCTGATCGGCCATTATCTCAGCTGTTGCCTGACTTACAGCTTAACCAACATGGCTCCTCTCGAGCTGGTACTTTTCCAGAGCAGCAAACACAAACAAATCATTTAACAAGGAATCTGACTACAAGCAATACGCTGAAATTAGGCGATTTAACTACTTCTGCAGCGTCGTTGTATCAGTGTCGAAAGTTAAGTGTACACGACTGCAAAACCAGCGAAGCGGAGGTCTGGTAATATAAGCTAACCAGCTGCTCTGTCTTCAGACGACAGAGGGCGTTAAACGCTCCGACAGATATACAACTCTGCAGGGTAAATTCACCGCCAAATTCACACTCACATTAGGTTTCGATCGATTTTTTTTGCAAGTTTTAGTACATCCAAACAATCCTCTCTCACCCACTAGTAACCAAAACCCCAGAAGTTCGAACGGCGTTAACGATGATAAACCTGCGTCGTCAAATTAGCATGGTTGCTAATGCTAGCCAAAAGCTAACATTACGAAGCGGCTAGTTAACTTGCCAAGACTCATTTCCAATTGAGCGATAAAGCGCTAAGACCCACGTTAAACGCAACGTTACACTGAAACAATAATTAAAAGGAAAAGATACGTAAATAATTAAGACAAAGCTGAAATATTTAACAAAATATGGAATATTCTCTTTTGGCAGCAATATACTACGCACAGCTGGCTAGCTAAAGGTTACCCAATGCACGTACTAGTTAGCGTTAGCACAAGGTTAAGCCGACAACAAACAAAGATGTGCCCGTCCAACGCGCCTTTAGATGGCCAGTCGTCACTATGAAGGTACAAACCCCCTTTTTTTGTCAGTCGATGCGCTTTATCGTATATAGTGCAAACTGCAATGCAAAAGAGCCGCATTGCCAACTGTTAGCTTTCCAAGAGGCTAGCTAGCTCGCTCAGCTCAGTCACTGCTAACTAAACAACAGTGGCTGCTCAACTTATCTACCAGTCCCCGGTTTCACTGCTCCCGGCACTCCGTATACATCAGCTCGATAAAAGAAACAGCAATCTAACCAAGAAAACAGCGAGAAAGCAACCTCACCTCATTGAAGTATAAAGTGCAACAGAGTGGAAAGGAAAGCCGGCTGTAAGGCTAAAAGAATTTCAACGCGTTTGCAGCATCTACGAGGGGAGGCATTCGTCCTGCATGATCGCCATTTTCTTCACTCGCTGCTGGCTAACCTTCTTTCGCTTGAGCTCTGCTTTCCCCTCCTCTCTGCATTCACACCAGCTCCGGCTCTGTATGTGTTTTCTGTAAGGGGGAGACAGAGCAGGAAACACATTCACCACTTCCTCTGACTGAGAAAACCAAATACAACCAAATGTTGCTGAATGGCGATGAGAGAAATTCAAGTGAAAGCGTCTAAAAAAAGCCATTTTAGATAATGGCTGAATGCAATTAGTCTGTAAATTAAACAAAAAAAAAAAATCTTATTTTAAATATAAAGCCGCAATACATTTAAAGAAAACTTAGGTTGGGAAATAAAAAGCATGTATAAATACACTATACACTAATACAGTCATTGATAATAATAATAATAATAATAATAATAATAATACTCCTTATAAAAATGTCCTGCCACATGAGGTTTAATATACAGGAAAAGTGTCAAATTTGCACTTTGTTAAACAACTTACACAACAGTAAAACACTATATTTAGTTTTATTTTCTTGATAACTAGTCACTAAAAAGTTAATTGCAGAGCCATTATAGTTCAATACTGAGTCATTATACTGGTCATATTTACTGACCTCTGCTTTCAACATTTGCAAACAACCACATGTTGTTGTGTAATATGTGAATTCTGGCTTGTTTTTTTTTTGTTTTTTTTGTTACATATATATATATAATTCTACTTACTGAATTCAAAGTAAAAGAAAGTGGCAGTCATACAAGAAAAACAATATTTTTGAATTTTCTACAAAGCAAAACAGAAAGATAAAAAAAAAACTAAACTAAAAGAAACACAAAACCCACCCCACCCTACAGCGTCCCGCGCAATGCATCTCCATCTAAGATTAAGTAAATAAATAAACAAAATAGATAAAGATAAAGGCAATAATATTAATAAGTATGACACTCATTAGCCATAAATCATTAAACAAAAAGAAGACAGGTAAGAGTGGGGTTAGTCTAAAAGGCAGATTTGAGAGCAGATGAGGTTGTGTTGTGTTGGGCTCCATAAAGACATGTCGCCCCTCACGATCTAACTTCAATCTCATGAGTTCATGAGTTATCAGGGAGAGTTTTTAGTGTATTAATAAAGGATATTACTGGGTTCCAGGTGCAGTAGAAGAGGTTTTTGGATCCTCTGAGTGTGTATTTCACCTTTTCAACGCTTAGAATTCAGGGGTGTCCAAATCCAGTCCTCGAGGGCTGGTATCCTGCATGTTTCAGATATTTCCTTCTTCGAGCACACCTGGTTCAATTAATGATCAGCTCATCACACAGAAGTCTGATAATGATGTAATGGCTTCCAAGTG
>JAPTMW010000028.1:10169456-10182177 GCA_029822955.1 Ostorhinchus angustatus
CTCTGCTCTCTGTGTGTTCCCCGAGACTTTTCACCATCGTCATCGTCCTCTGATGCTCACCTCCAAAGTTTCCTGCTGAAGAGCTAGTCCTACACAAATAGAATCAAAAGACAGTGTGGAGATGCAAAATAAAGCATGAGATCACTGTGAAGCTATTAGATATTAGGGATAGCACTGCACTGTTCTAACCTGCTGTTGTCCACTGCTGTGTTTAATTTGTCCCAATAGTTTCTGCTCCTTTGTGACAGAGGAGCTTCGTCTTCTATACTCATTCTCCTGTGTTGTCCTGTGGTGTCTTCATTTGTCCATTCTTTCTGATGAGTTAAGGGCAGGTCTCCTGTGTCTGTCTTTCTGCCATTATCTTCCCTTTTCTGTTCTTCCTCCTCTCTCCTCTTTTCTCCTCCTTGGCCCAGGACAGTTTTATCTTCTTCCTCCTTCACTCCTCTGAGGGCACAGTGCCATAAGTCAAACTCTTCCTCTTCTCCAGTCCCTTTCCTCTCTCTAACATCATCTTCTCCTACGAATGAATCCCACATCTCATTTTTCTTATCTCTGAAGGTGGCTCTCTCCAATCTCTCTCTTGTCTCTCCATCTGGTTTTATTTTTCTTTCAAACACAACCGTCTTTTCTGTGACAGAGTCACTTCTTGCATTTACATCAAGGTCTGTCTCGCCTCTGTTTAACTTTTCCTTTTCCTCACCGTGATTAATATCCTCAGTTGTTTCCTGTGATTTTCCTTCAATCCTCTCTGAAGAAGACTGGCTGTGTTTTTCTGTATCCTCCTGCTTTCTCTTCCCATCCAGGTTGATATTGATGCTTATCTTCTTTTGTGGTTTCACTTTTATTCCTCCCTCCCAGATGTCTTCCTCTGAGGCAGGTTGAGCATTCCAAAATTCTTTCTTCTTTTTTTCTCTGTCAAATCTTTTTGGAGATTCACTCTCATGTGTCTGAGGTTCCTCTGTAAGTTTGGTTTTTAGGCTTTCCCTGCAATGATCCTCAGTAAGAATTTTCTCTCTTTCATTTCTCTGCATATCATCACCCTTCCTCTTTCTGCTTCTCTCTGACTTTGAGTCAGGAGTTTTACTGCCTCTAGGGTGTCTGTTTCTGCCTGAATCTGTGCTACCTGCCCCTTGACTAGACTTTACTTTGTAATGTTTCTCCATATCCCGCCTAGAGTCAAAATCCTTTCCTCTTTTCAATCCTCTCTCCTTATCTGGAGTCTTTTTTTCCTTCTTTTTCCTTTCATAGCTTTTATCTACATTTTTATCTGGTTTTGGAGGAGGTTGGTCTAGCTGTAAGGCATCGCTGGTAGTTTCTTCCTGTGCTGGACTGTCATCTACGTAGGCATCTCTTCCAGTGTTCTGCCGCTTGTCTCTCAGAGTGTTTGTTATTACCTGCTTGCCACCTTTAATTTGTTGCATTTCCACCTCTTTTCTGTTTTTTGTTGATGAGTTGGCTCCCAGGTGAGCTCCCTCTTGGGATGGCACAGAGTAGCTGTCAGTGCATGACTGCGAGGGAGGGGTGCTATCATTGGACGTTTGGGATGGCGTTGAGTGACTGTCACTGGAAAACTGGGATGACATGGAGTTGCTTTCGCTGGAGGACTGCGATGGAGGAGAGCGGCTCTCGCTGGACCATTGAGAGGCAGGTGAGTACCCATCCCTCCTGGAAGAGTGACCACTGTGTGGGTGGTTGTTTTTCTTTGAGTTTTTCCCCCAGTGCGGCTGAGGAGGAGGTGTGGGTGGAGGAGGTGGCAGCTGATGGAAATGGCCCACATAGCTGTTGAAATATTTCTCACACCACTCTTTGTATTCCTGTTTCCACTGCAGGTAACCATCTAAACTCCAATCTGAATTTCCTCTTTCTCTGTGGGAGGAGCCTGATGCAGATGAGCGGTTCCCTCTCCTCCTGGAGCTGGAGCTTCTTGAGCTAGACCGCTTACTGCGATGGCGGCTGTGGTGCTGGCTTTTCCGTTGATCCGATGGTGACCTAGAACGATGGCGTACCCTTGATGAAGATGACGAGGATGGAGTCGGGGAGCGTGAGTGTTTGTAACCATAGCTATACGAATGGGAGGAATGATAGCGGCTTGCATTGTCCCTGTGACTTGTTTTGGGTGAGGGAGGCCTGGTGAAAAAAAGAGACAACAAAAGAATCATGTATTTTAAGGTATAACCTTATATCTCATTTATCCTCATTTTAAACTATAGGGACTGCAGAAAGCCCATATTTGTAAAGTGTACTGTGGTAGACTCACATGTACTTATGTGAAGTGTGTGAAAGAGTCTGTTTTGTGCAAGGAACCTTGTGCATTAGCCAACTCCATTAATGAACTTAGCACAGTCTTGGCTGCCTGTATGCATGATAACAACCACAACTGACTGATTTCTACATTCTTATTTTCTGAGAAAATGCTACTGTTCCCTCTTCAGTGCCTCTCTCCTTCTCTTCAGCTTCAACACTAGATATCATTAGCTTTAAAATGTAGTTGTATATTGCTACGGATGTCCAGGTACCAGCACAACACATGTGAGTTCATGCAAAATTTAGACAGAAAACTGTCAAATAAAGAACAGTGTCTGAAACGGGCTATGTGAGTTGTCATGATACTTTTGATGTAAAATGTTATTTATCTTCCATTTTCCAAGGTTTTCTAAAGCTTTCATTTTCTTTTTAAACCTTTATATTAGCTGATAATACTGAAGCTAAAAATGTAGAGACTGTGCATGATTAGATCTGTATCAGAATGTTACAAAATCACATACAAAGTTCTAAATATAAACATGTGTAGCTGAATTCTTAAAACCTGATTTTCAACATGGTACAATAAATGAAAAGCTAAGATAAATACCTTGATCTGCTTTGGGATCTGGAACGAGAACGGGATCTGCTTGAAGAGCGTGAGTAAGAGCGGGAAGACTTGTACTTTGAAGATTTTGACTGAGAGGATGAGTGTCTGTAAATAGATCCTCTGTGAGGTGACCTGAGTAACAAATAGAGTACGAAGCAATACATGGAAATTACACACATGGCAAAAAATACACAATATTTCATATCTTTTAGTATGGGATGCATTCAGTGTGGTATTGTTTATACTAAGCAATGTTGATGCAATATCACAGCAAACATTTATTATAAAGATCATGCAATATGATGGGGGGGTTGGACCACTGTGTAAAGTCTTTTCCATCACATTCCAGAGATTCTCAATGGGGTTCATGTCTGGATGTCTCATGTTCCCTGAACCTCTCTTTCGTAATCTGATCCTGATGAATCCTGTCATTGTTATCTCGGGACATGTAAGAAAAAATCCACTGACCTGGTCATTCATTTTATTCAGGTTCAGCTGACCTAATATTTAGGATATGTAATGTTGCAGAACCTAGTCCTGACCAAATGAAGCAACCCCAGATCATAACACTGCTCCCATGGGCTTGGACTGTAGGCCCAAGGCATGTTGGGTAATAACTTAACTTCCCTTTTTTCTCACGATGATGTGCCCAAATGAGAAGGACTAACTGACTCAGAGTTAAATAAATTGTTATACCTTAAACATATTAATCACTGCAGTAATTATACAATGGAAGGATCGGAACCATTTGTTTTTTATAGTTTTTGGATGGACTTTATAGTTTACATTATTAGTATATTGTGGTCCCTAAATGCTCTATGCACCTTGACATAATGGAAAGACAATTTTCAAATTTATGGATTTCTTGGAGAAATGCAGGGTAGAAAAGCTCTCATTTACCTTTCATTTTTCTGTCTCTGATGCCTGAACCACTCTTTTGGGATGAGTGAAGCGATGGAGGAGGTGGAGGGGGATGAGCATAGGGAAGGGATAGGAGCGCCCCTGGGGGTCGGCAGAGTCCAGAGGGGTGTAGTCATTGGGTAACCAGGTGGGTAACTGCTCAGGGGCTGCTGTGCCGGGAGGAACGTGTGAAATTGGACAGGGGGATAGAGAGGTGACTGAGCAGCTGAATATGTGGATGAGGAGGATGGGAGCTGCTGAGTGCTGAATTTAGTCCAGCCTCCACTGGGACCAACTAAGATGGAGGAGGAGGAGCTGTGGGGAAATAGATGATAAAGAATCAGACATCTTTAGACTATATCTGTAGGCACAATGCAGAACATTTAAAGCGATACTCTTCACTGACCTTTCCCAGCAGGCTGTCTGCCCAGAATGTGCTGATGCTGGACCTTTGGATTGAGAGAGACATTATTTTCCACCACTCTTTATATGTGTTAGTGATGTTATATCAGTCCTCAGCACATGAAATTAGTTAACTGTTGCATCACTTAAATTGAAAAAAAAAAAAAAAGACAGAAAGGCACGTTTCTTACTGACCGCTTGTTTCAGTGGTGGAAAGCAGGTCTGTCTGCCTCTCGCCTGCAGACTGGGAGGACTGGTCTGGGTGTACAGAAACTGACTGGGGTTGGTCCACCACTGGAGGCTCGGTACCCTAAACAGACAGAGCATATTTACTAAAGGCTAATTTTGCTGCATTCAGTTTCTCAATATAAGTGTGTGTCCTTACCAGTGGTATGAGCTGTGATGGAGGACTAGTTGAGACTGTGTTTGAAACCAGCACAGAAGGGGGACCTGCTGGAGCATCCTGTGTACCTCCATCAGCCTCTCTAAATAAACAGTACACATGAAGCCAGTCTCAGTGCTAAAATCCACCCCACTGCCATAAGTAGACTATACCAAATGTTCAACTTTTCCACTTTTCTGTGAATTTTAAGAATTGTGTAAATACTGTACGAGTCCAAATAAAGCAATCTGAAAAGCCAAGCAAAGCAGCAGCAATGACACATATATACCTGTGCGGGCACTTATCAGGTGACTCCACATGACTTTCCTCAAGCTGGAGAAAGGTACTGGGTGTGTTGGAAGCTGAGACGGGGTCTGTTACTATGGGAGCAGTGTAAGACTCCTGAGACACTGATGGTGGATCTGTAGCCTCTGAACAGTGCAGTAAAGGGTCCTAAAGGGGAAGACAAGAATAGAACCGCAGAGATCAAAACCCAACAGGGCAAATGACAAAAAATATATTTAGTCCACATATACACAAGTATTTTCTAACATATACTCATATATATGCGTTTTGGTCTTCCATCCAAACCCAGCATCAGGTCTATGAAAACACAGACTGGAGAGAAGTTCTGTAGATATGGAAGTGATCATTTATTAATTGCTGCAGCATTGGAGGTCACCCCCAGTACGTGTCTGTTGGTGAGTCCATCGAACCTTAGACCATACAGAAATTATACAGGAACTGTGTCTGGCCCATCCCCTTGTACCCCTTATCACCATCTAAGTCTACATGTCACACGTCCAAAGTGGACCCCAAAGAGAGGTTCCAACTACTCTGTCTGTGATCCAAACAACTTACACCTTCAACTTAGACCTTCTAAGGTGCCATCTTAGAGAAAGCACTATTCTTACCAGAACATGCAGGGGACAGGCAGTAACATAAACAAGTGTTGTTTATATACACCAAGGCACCATACAGTGATAAGTTCCACACACAGCAAAGACTAATAAGTTGTAAATCAGTAAAGAGTAATAAGCTGTAAATTTCTTTCACAGAACACTCCTTCCTAATGCTTTTCAAGATAAGTTTTCAATCAGACATTTAGACAGCATTTTTCATTCTGCCAGTGCATATAGACCCAAAGCTCAGTACTATAGTTTGTTGTCTATTCTGGTAACTAAAAATCTGTTTGAATCATTTTTAAAGAAAAATCCACTGTTTCCAGCTTTGTAAATGTAAATATTTTGTGGTTTCTTGCCTTCTCTGTGATAGTGAACACAATTACCTTCGGGTTGTGGACTTTTAAAGACAACATATATTTATGAATATATATTTATAAAAATTGAAGACTATTTATTGAAGTGGTAAATACCAGTGAAAGTGATGCCTTGTGGATTTTCTTTTGCTTGTAATATCAAAGTGTACATTATTATTTGACATGGCCTTGGCTCAGCCTCAGCTGTATTTTTGACATTTTCATGTGAATGGATGTTTTTTTAAAACAGCACTTGGGTGAAAGGGAAAGAAACGATCAGATTTGAATTAGACAAAAAAAAAACAAAAAAAAACTTGTGTATGTGTGGACAGTAAACCTCTAAACAAAATCAGATGAATAAATAACATTTCTCATTAGGACTTTCAATATACACACTATATGTTAGTAGGTTAAATAGGAACAGTGTTGCTGAACAGAGAAATGTCTGATTGTGAACAGAAAACAGTAATTATTGTGTTTACTTCAAGCCTAAACCTATCATTAAGAGGTTCACCTGTTGACGCTTTGGAGGTTGGATCTGTGAGTAAAGAGGGGGCGGGGTAGGAACAGGACTTGGTGTTGTGGTTGGGGTTTGGGACTGGATGGGGCAGGACGTTCTTCTGACGGTTCTCGTGTAGCCTTGCTCTTTTTTATAAGTATTCACAGCCTGTTGTGGGAGATAAAGACAGATATCAAAGGTTAAATCAATTTAATATCTCCTTAGGGAAATTTGGTCTCTGCATTTTATCAATCCTAATACATACACACACAGTACCTAGCATTAGCATCAGCATCAGCACATGTAAAAGTATCTCAAATTACTATATGTCATGACATTTCTCTGATGAGAAAGAAAAACATTATATAATCTGTAACAACACTTCAACATCCAAAAGTCCAATCACCTGACGGAGGAATTTATTTGCTATCAGGGTGTCAGGAGAGACTTCACTCTGGTTACAGGTGGGGCAGACGTGTCCCTCTGAATCCAGCAAGGCAGAGCGAATACCTAAGCAAGACATAAAATCAGCAGAAATGTAAAAATGAAGACTCAGAAAGAAGAACTTTCTTGAGGTGTGTACTGAGCAGACACTCACAGTCGTCACAAAAGCTGTTTCCACAGCAGGGTATGATCACTGCATCATTCAGCATGTCCTGACAGATGAGACAGACGAGTTCAACGGGAACAGGACTGTCCTCACCCTCTGATTTGGGCTGCTCCTGCTGTAAGAATGGAGGCTTCTCCTTCTTACCAACAGCATACGCTTTGCTATAGAAAGACAACAGCTCAGTTTGTCAGAATTTTAAAAAAATAACTGTTCACAGCGTTTGTTTTTTTTTAAAATTCCATTCTCTATTTTGCCATTTTAGACCATCTCAGGGTGCACTGGTAGGCTCATTACTTAATGAGGTGAGTCGAAGATTCACAATGTACAAGTGTTTATGGTATTGTTATTGATCAGAAGTCTGAAAAGATTAAGAAAATATTGCTCTTCATCAGTGCAGTTAGTGATTAAATTCTACCATCATCTTAAACTCATCTTTAATTGGTTCTGGACCTTTTAATGTATTTAACTGGATATTAAATAAAAAAAATATTTAATAAAAAAAAAGTACTGTATATGTATATTGGTCTTTACTTATTGTTGTAAAAATGCCTATGCTTTCACTTGGTTAAATAAAAGATGTTGTAATGTTTGGCTCAACCAAAAACACAGTGACTGGGTGCAGAGGATATTGTAATAAGATACATCTCACAATTGTAATATAGCTTTCTTTTCAATTCATGGCATCCATTTTTGGATTTACCAAAAGCATCTTATAAATTTGGGATTTTCCAGGCAACGTTCAGAAATCCTTTAACCATTTGCATACTGTGAACTTTGACTCCACACTTCAACGTCGAAAAGCGAGCAACAGGTGTTAAAACAGTGCTGTGTATCAGTGTGTGTTCACTGCCATGACATGTGTCCTTGTCTTGTGTTCAATAACAGCAGAGCAAATACAGCTGTAAACATTTTGAGTATATGCTCCAAACACTAAGAAAACCCTTTTTTTTTTTTTACATTATGAGACGTAATCTGGAAACACAAGTACTCTCCTTTCTTTTTTCCATATTCATTCATTCATTCATTCGACTTGGAAATGACTAAACTCAAATTCTACACTGCACAAAACACAGTGTTTAAGCATCATTTCAGTTTTCACCTCGGATACAGTTTATAAAACTTTTGTCCACACTCACGCGTCAATGGCAGGAATAGCAAAACGTCCACAGTTAGTTAACATGGCTCCTTTTATGCCTGGATCATCCACCTCCACCATGAAGGAACGAGGGATGCCTGTGCTCCTCTTTATCCTCAGGGGGGCTTCTGAAGTTTTATCTTGCTGTGAAACATAGACAGACAAACTGTACATGAAATGGATGAGGAAATACCAACATGCACACAATAAAATCACTTTCTTCTCAAAAGAGAACCATTTGTGCAAAACTGCCTTTTAATGCACGGTGTCCACAAAGTCTCTAAAAAATGTATAACAAAAGCAAGTGATGACATATGTTAATCAGATTTGTTCTATGTACTCAGTGCTTATCAAAGTTTTTAATCACATTGTGGGATCATGTGCAATTGAATCATTGCTCCATTTTTCTTCAACAGGAGATCAATTACTACAAATGACTGAATATGTGTCACCACAGCTGGATGACCTTCAACCAACCATCATTTTCCAGGTAGATGGTGCACCCCCACATTGGGAACTGCATGTTGGTGGGTTCCTAAATCAAACATTTCCAGACCGGTGGATTGGAAGGGATGGCCCAATTCTCAGGACACCTCGTTCACTAGAGATCACTGCCCTGGATTTCTTCCTATGTGGTTATGTTAAAGGGCTCATGTATCGAACAAAGATATGGGATATCAACGACCTGAAGTAAAAAGATCACTGATGCAACTGAAACCATTGATGAGGCTATGATACAGACAACATGGAAACAAATCCAGCACCGTCTGGATGTGCTCCATGCAACAATGGTGTCCATATAGATGTGAAGTAAATGAGGCAACAAAAACAAAAAAGACCTTCAATATCTACTTTCCATTTTGTAATTATTTCCACAGATTTGTCTCTTCATTTGCTTTTGTAATACATTTATTCAATTGTAAAGAGACTTTATGGATACCCTGTGTTACATGTTTCTTTCTCACCCCAATGCTAGGACAGTTCCTGATGTGGTGTCCCGTGGACCCACAACGGTAACAGGTGTAGTTTGCAGGAAGACCAGCACCACACTTCTTGTAGCTACAGGCAAAGAAAACACTCTTAAAAAGTATCAATGAAGAAATGATGAGACATATGAAACACTAACAGGCAAGAAAGCAATGATGAAAGATAAAGATTAAAAGTTGTGGGATAAAGACGAAACAAGGTCTAGAAGGTGAGACATGAGAACATGTAGCTTCAAAAACTAAATGAATAAGTCTAACTTTCATAATCATGGATGTAAGCATTAAGTGGAATGACTCACTTTGTGGAATCATATATGGATTGACTCAAGACTTTGATCTTATCTTCCTCTGAGACATCCATGTTATCAAGGATAGCCATCTGCATGCACACACAAGAAAGTACTTAAGCAACAGAGACGTCAGGTCAAAGAGGAGGATCTGGGTTTCATGAGAAATGACTCATTAGGGCACACACGAACAAGACAAATAATAATAAATCATGTGGAGAATACCTCGGACAAAAAGGGCAGGACTCCTTTAGGACTCGGATTATCCATCTGCTAGAATTAAACATACAGTCAGTGAAGCAATATGAGCCTCTAGGGTACATGTCTGAGGAGCTGTTTGGAGCAGTATGTGTAAAAAGAAAAACTAAGACCTGGGAAAAGACACTCAAAACAGATCAACATAATGCATTTATTATGCATTGTGTTGCTCATCACATAACCTCAGATCTTGAAGCATCTGGTTTGTTTTGGCTCTACTGTGCTGGAATAAATATGAACCAAGAAAAAAAATGTCACATTTGTTGTACTTGTCAGCTCACTTACATTTTAAAAATGCATTTATTGTATATTTTACATGAAAGGAATGGAAGTATCCACATCCTAACTAGTGTATTTTTTTTCTCACAGGAACACAATAGTTAAATGGTAGAATGTCTGCTTTTTATTATTACTACTGCAGAGCAAATGTAAAAATGTCTGTTAAAGCTACTGAAAACCAAACTAGACTAAAATACAATGTAAAAATATGACCCTAGGTTTTCAATCACTGCCTGTTCCTTTCAGTTGTAAAGTTCCTCCCAAAATAGATACTCAGTTTCATTACCCTTATGCAAAATGATCTGATATCTCAACTGTACTCTATTGTCTGGTGTAGAAAAGCAGGTTAAATACACTCATAACAGTGTGTGCCTGTCTAATATTGACTGTGGTTGTGCCACACAGCGTTCCTTTGTCAACTCAAGTCAAACAAATACAGATACAGCAGATTCATACAAATAAATGACTTTATTGGTTTAAAAAAAAAAAAAAAGAAGCAAAAGCAATACGTTTGCATAGTCCAACCGACTCAAAACGCTAAGAAGAGAGGCAGCCCTGCTGAGAAACCAGAGAGAGAATCAGGTCAAAATCAGTCCACACTAATTCAGACTGGAGCATGATCAGCCTTTTTAGAGGCATCTGAGTTAGCTTTCAGAACCTGACACAAAACTACAAAGTCATCAGCATGGACAAATGAAGAAGATAAAGACCACTATAACCCCACCTCTTCTCATATGGATTGTTTCTTTATACAAATGAAGGTATTTTCTCTTATAGATTTGTTATATACTTTCTTCCATAACATTCATTTCTTTAGCGGATTTGAAGTGTTTGTTGGTATTATTAAAAATCTGCACAGCTACAACAATTGAGGAACATAAAGATCTGTTTTCCAGAATTAGTAACACTGCTTCAAATGTTTTTAAAAAAAAAGAAAAAGACCAATCATACTAACTAAACAGTACTTTTCTAAAGGTTATAAGATACGTGAGAAGAAGTTAAAATGAATAAGTGAAAACGTGCTGCGGCAGCTTGTGGATGAAACAGCTCTGTTGGCTTATTACGAGTGTCAGCAGAGCCACACACAACAGTTGGGTTTATCAGCTGTGAATAGCAGGCCGGCTTGATAATGCTTGACCCGCCCGAGCAGCTCTGAACACCCACAGATACATCAGATAGTGAATATTCAATGAACACCGCCTGGTTACACAGCAGCTTGTAAAATACCAGCTTTACTGGAAATGCCATTTGGGAAATATGTTTGTTTTGTTTTTTTTAAATTTACAGTTAAAATGTTTTTTTTCCCACTGGTTCACTTTTCTAGATTTACTTTACTACTGATGTTTCTGTAAGATTCAGATTGTGCAAATATTGCACCACTGTTTGTGTAACCACCAATTTTGGCAAATGGCTTTTCATTTAATTGTTTTACCTATGAGCTCCTGCAAATAGTGAACATTACAAAAGGAACTCAAACTGAATAGAGGAAAAAGAGGTTTTTATTATCTTGATTATGGTTTTATTTGTTTACACACATTAAACCAAGACATCATTAAATTTCAGATGTTTATTATTAAAAGTACGATGAACGTTTAAGAAGATTTGTGGCAGAGGTGTAACACAACATTTCAAGAAAAAAATGCACAAATGTGTGTGTTTGGGGGTGCTTAGGGGTTTGATTTGGTTACATACTGCTTTGACGGCTCCAAAGTTGTGATGAGAGTCTGAGCGCCCACTGAAAAAAAAAGAAAAAAAACAAAACACATTTATTTTTAACCTGATGGCAATTTAACATTATGCATAAGCCACAGTTAAGACTGGCAAAAAATGTTTATTTATCACATAGTTCTTCTTTAATGGCTCTACTTTTCCACATACTGAACAGAATTTAACATTAATAAACACAGTGAATACACCGCCAGATGCAACTCTGATGAAGACTATCAGATGTAGACGTATGCTCTGCAGTAGACCACGTGATGCTATTGTTGTGTAATCATATGAATCTGTGTCTTCTACCTCTGATTCCTACATTTCCCATTAAATGTATTTATTTTTTTTAAATATCTGACATCACATTTTCTTCATTTGTGGCAGGTATGCAAAGGCACAAACACAGAACAAACACTGATCAAGTGTTCCTCAGAGAGCTTTTCCTTCCTTAAAACTGCCTTGGGAGTTTATCTGCCATCTCTTATCAATAAAGAGTCAACTGTAAAACTCTTTGAAACTCCCAAACATGAGGCTTATTCCAAACTGAAAGAGTCTGCCTGGGCAGGTGATTTTGCTGCAGCGACACACACACTCACTCTTCATTGCTCTCCACCAGTCTGCATGGTGCTGACGGGGCTAATCACATGACCACTAGTTCTTCCAGTGAGGTCTTTTCCTGCTTTCCATGCATAAAACCCACACCAGTGCTGGCTCTCCAGTCTAAGCCCGACTAATATCTGAGTAATCCCTGTGTTCGTCGACATGTAGTTACAGTCACGCTCTTTCCCTTTCTCCAAGAGTTTGAGCATATTTGCTGATGAAAACACCATGCAACACCCTGATTTTGCAACAGGTTTCTGTATGAATTTAACATATTTCAACCTCTGTTGTGCTTGAAAACAGAGGAGCTTCTGGGTTACCATCAAAATCTGATTATATACTGTCAGCGATAGGCTGGTAGCAGGTAGCAGCTCTCTCAGGTCGGGTGGAGCCGAAGCCTTTGCAATAGCAGGGATGGGAACACTAATAATAGTGCAGAAATTCACCTATGTGCCAAACCTGACAAAAACAGTACACTTACGTATTGTGGGTTTTTCCACTTGAGCTGGACTTTACTCCACTGAAGGGGATTCTCCTGACGATGACAGACGAGCCTTTGGG
>JAPTMW010000028.1:10495561-10507650 GCA_029822955.1 Ostorhinchus angustatus
ATTTTTCTGCAGATATTTCATGATTATATTTGAGATTGTGTAAAATTTTAAGGGTGTCTGAAAACTTTTTTCCAGGAATGTATTTAGAGTGTTTCTATACTCACTTTTTGTCTCCCTCACTTTGTTATTCCTACATCATTCATCATGATTACATGCACATTTCCAAGTATGCAAACGAGGTGGTGACATCATATAGCAACTTCTAGCAACTTTTAGGAGAAACAATAGCTACTTTCCATACTGAGGAGTTGGCAACACTGAATAAACCAGGCTGCGTTGAGTTAAAGGCAGTGAAATAGGGCACATTAAGCATAATATTTTGTGAAAATGCAGTTTTGTTGTTATATGTACAGACTGGCTTAAACATATGTTGTTGGAAACACAGCTGCTGTGGTATCAGTGTCAAATTAGGAAGCTATTACATTTTCTACAGAAAACATAAATTAAAGGTAAAGTATGTATCATTTGCTGTAGGCTCTTAAACCCTGCTATTCCATGTGTGTTGCCATGGTGATGCTACGCAACACTTGTAGCAATAGACACATTCTATACATCTACACATTCTATACATTTTTAACCTGCCTTTGTGCTTTTTACTCTGTTTTATTGCTTGTTTTATACTTTATATATAAAGGCACCTATAAATAAAATGTATTATTATTATTATTATTATTATTATTATTATTATTATCATCTATGTAACCAGAAGAACAGCAGTTAAAAAGCTCAACAAAACCAACTGTCGGAAAACAGAACACAACTCAAAGAACATGCACTTAAATGGGCAAATAATATAATAGCTAACAGTCCACGTCGAGTATATGTTGTAAATAATTTCATAAAACAGCCGGCCAATGCTACAAACTCTGCAGCGCTGAGTTAACACTAAGCAGATCCAACAGTACACGTATTATTTCTTTGATCGATAAAACTCACTGAACGAGACAAAGAAGAGCAAAAATAAGGGTCCCGTTACGAAGCGATGACTAACAATTTTGTCTCATCTTTGCTGTTTTCTGATCGTAACTTGGTTTTATACGAATAAAGCTTCTGCTCAAATGAAATGTTGAAATGTCTGGGTGGAATTCTGGCTGTTCTTGACGTGGCTGTAGATTTCCTCTAAACACTTTTGTAAAGGTGTAGGTGTGTTTATTTGTGTTTTTCAAATCACTGCTGTGACACAATCAGGTATTAGCATTTTATTTCTCTATATCATGGATTTTTGTGTTTTGAACGCTAAAGGAAACAAGGTTGGAACAGCTCTGTCTACAAACACGAGCGATAGAATGTTACATACTTTACCTTTATGGACTAAAAAGTTGGAAATAAAGCATGAAAGTGAGGAAATGCTAAATAATTCTATAGTATACCAGGACAAAACCATTACCCCATTTCAGCACAGAAAGTACCATACCTATAACTCTCTAAATGATAAATCCCATACGGGGGGCGGGGGGGCAGCCATCTGTGCTTCAGTGCTGTGGACAGACCCTTATTTTAAGAGAATGGTGTCCATTTATTTCAAGTCATGAATAAACTGATACCTAAGAACAGGGGTGTCAAACATAAGGCCCACGGGTCAAAACTAGCCCGCCACGGTCCGACCCGTGGGACGAATTTGCAAAGTCCAAAAATTACACAGAAAATATTAATAGTCCAGGGTGTTCACGAGCCACAAACAGCAAAATAAGAGCATAATAACCTAGAAATAATGACAACTCCAAAATTTCTCTGTGGTGTGATGTTAAAAAAAAAAAAAAAAAAGTTAAATTACATTATGAAAATATTCACATAAACTATCCTGTCACAATAAAATGTGAGTAATCTGAACAAATATGAACAAAATGAAATGTATTTTGAAAAATATGTGCACTTTTAACAATATAATGCCTGTTAACGACTGCTTTCTGCATTTGTAGATCCACAGTGATCTGTAAACTGTGTTAATAATAAGCTGAGAAATTGCACTTTAATTTATTCTCATTTTTATAATGTCATTTAACTTTCACACTAAAACAATGAGAAAAATGTGGATTATTTTTTTATAGGCTGTTATTGTCCTGGTCCGGCCCACTTGATATCACATTGGGCTGTATGTGGCTCCTGAACTATAATGAGTTTGACACCCCTGCCCTAAATGCATCATTTAGGCCGCAAAGGTGCTTCATTAGTTTCTGGCAACAGAAGCAACGTGGCTGGGAGTCTAATAGAGGATTGCAGGGGTAACTAACCACTACATATACGACATAAATACTACATGGGTCCGATCAAGCAGTAACACGTGGACACATTTCATGTTCAACGGTCTCTGTCATGTAAGCAGAGTCCTTTATATGCATGTATTACACAGATTTGAGTAGGTATTCATAAGCGCTTTAGTATTATGTATAACTAAGTTTGGGGAGATAAAATTTTTAGGTGAAAAATCTCAAATTACTGCTCAGTAACACATGGACTTGAAACGGACATTTTTACATTTTTGAAGCTTTACACAAACATTCAAAACATGCACTTCTCAACAGAAACTGATATCAAGTAGGACAAAACCTTTTAGATATTATGTTCGACTATGCTGAAAATAAATGTTGGCGTAAAATACTGACAAGTCTCTGTTTTCTTAACATGAGAATGTGGTAACACGTGGACGACTCTTTACCTTTGTATGCATCACCCAAAATGTATTAATAGATCATTACTTTCTGAACGTTTCACTCAAATATCTGACTTATAAGTAACTTGAAAATTTAAAATTGGTATTTTTGTGGTAACATGTGGACAGGGCTTTTTAAGCAACTCACAAATGTTCAAACTCATAAATATCCATAATATTCACAAAATGATGAAAATCTAATACTTGAAACTTAACAGTCATCTATATCATCAACAGACTGAATACATTTTCAAATTTTTTAGATATAATTTTTAGCGTCAAATTCGAGTTACGGCTATGGTGTAAAAAGTACAATCGATAAAATGGGTTGTAACTTTTTTTCTATAAGCGATATTTTAAAAAGGATAACAGTTCCATAAAGTAGAGATCTTTAACTAAAAAAAAAAATAGCCCACTTGATAAATGATGTGTGCAAAATGTACTTTTTCATGCTGATGTTCACTTTTGCTTGATCGGACCCACACACTACAATGAGAACGACATTGTTACTATACTTACATGGTGAGAGTGTAAGCGTGCAGTACGGGACATACAATAACACATGTTGTCAGATCAAACATATGTACGGTAGGATTAGCTGCCACCGCCATTCATGTTAAAGTAAACTGACTGATCCTGACAATAAAACTCTGATGTAGTGTCAACTTACGCATGTTGAGCATCTGACATTGTGACACCGCTGTGGTTTGGATGTATGTAAGCATGTATGGTAGCACCGCAGTAATGCCCAGTACTCTATAGGTGATTATATACGATGTGAGTCACACCTCAGCTTCATTATGACTGTGTGACTTGGGTACTCATGTATTCTGATTCTAGGTAAATTATCTCTGTTTCTAAGTAGGTGTGTGTGTGTTGTGTGTTACCCGTGGGGCTCTGGGCTGATGTAGTGCTTGCAGTAACCGAGTCGCATCGTCCTGTGCTCCCGCTCCCACTGGAGGGAGGCGAAGGGGAGGAGAGTGGGGAGGGACTGTGCTGCGACACACAATGGGCCACTGCAAACCCTGTGGACGGTGTACATAACACACAAACACACAGGGGTTACCAATAACATGACCACACCTACTGTATCGCCTGAAGAATTTACTCAAGTAGCGTGTACAATAAGTACTATTAGTCATATGTTAGTACGAAGCCTGGTTTTGATTTTGTAACTGTTTCGAGTTAAGCTTTTCCAGAGTATCAGTGGATAGAAATTAATCATTTCAGGGCTTTTAGAGTGACACATAAAGCAGAAACATGTTGTATAACTGACTAACCTGATAGTTTCCCTGTCTGACGTTTGTAATTGTGCATCTTGTGGTACTTCACGGTTCCAACAGGTTTCTACGAGTTAAACTTAAGACTTTTTAAGACTCCTTAGAGAAGAATTTAATGCCCATTTCACAGCCATGCTGGCAAAAAATTTGTAAGTCCTAGAATTTAGGAAAATGTATTCATTTATTCCAACACTGTGATTCTCAACGTTCTGAGTCATTTCTCACTGAGGGCTGTAAAGTTAGCGATAATTGGTTCCTAATATTAATATAAATTGTGGAGGTGAAACTGAGTAGATTGACGTTACTTTCTTTGCAGTTTGGACAGTTAACAGACACATTTAAACACAACAGCCAACAAGTTTATGGCAACATAACATAAGACCTACTCTGTCAAACTTAATACCTTTTTTAAAGCTATTGAATGCAGATTTGTAATTTCAACACTTTAAAGACTTTTTAAGACCCCGCGAGAACCCTTTACTTAGTACAGTAGGATGAGACATAAATATTAGAAGAGTCGTCCAGAATAACAAAGTGTTCACAATAGCATGATTATATTGCAGACTTCATTTATTTATTTACCCTTTATTTAACCAGGAAATCCCTTGAGATTAAAATCGCTTTTTTGAGGGAGACCTGGCCAAGACAGCACACCATTACTAAGTTACAAAAATTCTAAAATAAAACACGTTAAAAACAGACAAAGGAAAACTGACACATACAACAAAATCCAGCTTAGGAAAAGCAGCTGCACTCTTCAGTAACACAGTTTTTTATCAGAGCTTTGAACTCAAATCATTAAGTTAAGTGTTCTGAAGATTGTTCCATGATCATGGTGCAAAATAAGAGAAAGCTGCTCTACCAAGTTCTTTGCAAATCCTGGGTACCTGGTAGAGCAGCCTTCTAGTGGAACGAAAGTTATAACAGTTGTGTGTGAGTGATAGTAGATTATTTAAATATGAAGGGAGTTTATCCAGTATGGCTTTGTACATAAAGATATACCAACGCTGCTTTCTCTTTAGGCTTAATGAAGGCCAGGAAACCAGATCATAAAGTACACAGTGATGGGTGTGGGACAATGAGTTGGATATAAAACATAGAGCACTGTGATACAGAGTCTAGGCAGCGAAGTGTAGAGGAGGCAGCATGCATGTCAATAATGTCCCCGTAGTCTAGAACACTTACAAACGTAGCCTGTATAAGTGTTTTCTAAATTAAGACACACCCTATTTCGATAATAAAAACCCAATCTAACCTTTACATTAGGTTCTCAATATGCACTCTAAAAGAGAGCCTGTCATCCACCCAAATATCCAAGTATTTGAAGGACGACACTCTCTCAGTTGATTCTCTTCCTACGGTATGAAACATTATCTGAGATCTAGGAGCGAGCTCTGGAAAAGATCATAAATTTGGTTTTCTTAGTGTTAAGAACCAGTTGTAGAAAAGTATATTCTGTTTGACTGTCATGAACATTATGTAGCATTATGTGGTTTTTTCGCTCCTCTTTTTTCCTTTGGTGTGTATTTGTTGGCGTCTACCACATCCTCCTTCATTAGTGGCACTCAGCTTTAAATAGACAGCTGCTTTTTACATAATTACATTTTTCCTGTGAAAAGTTACACCGATAGAATAGTCAGAATTATGATGTGGATGCTATTTCTGCTTTTCCATTGGCAGTATCAGCCCCATTCCCTTCAATTCATGAGAGTAGGAAGCACCAGGTTCCATCAGACACTATTTCCTGTATCGAAATTTCCAATGAGAAGAAATTCTACTAAAAGTGATGTAAAACCATACGATAATAGATTCATTAATCATCGCCAGGGGGAAGCTAGGGCTCTATGATGGCTCAGTCAAAGTCAAAATAACTATATGGTTCCCAGGGGAATTAGTTGTTTTTCTAGAGGTTTCATTTCTACACTCTCTATTTGAAGTCTCTTGATGGCAACACATTTTTGATACACTTCTACACACAGATCCTATCACAAACCCATTTCCAGTGCAGTCACTATTCAAGAGGTGGTTTAAAGGTCAGGCCCTCGTTCTGAAAAACTCAGTCCCCGGTGCTTATTTCCCACAATCGAACCGATGAGAGTAATCCCATCACCTCAGTTCACTGTTTTGTTGGCCTGTTGATCTCAGATATACGCTTCTGTTTTTAATCCTTTTGTATCTGCACAAAAACGAGTCTTTCAACGCAGCCATCTCACTGTGCAAATTCAGTTACATAAGCCTATTTCCACGTATCTATGACCACGCTTCAACTCCAAAACATTTAATAACTTGTACAATAAAACTAACTGAAGGAAAGAAACTGGTTGGAACTTGTTGGCTCTGAACTGATCAGGGTTCAGGGAAATATGTTTGATGCAGAGTCTGTGTGTCACCTGGTACTTTATCCACCGAAGCAAACACTGATCTGTTCGCCGTCGGGTCGTTGGGCGCTCGTCTCGACTGTTCGTAGAAGCGGAAAGGCAGGCCACCTGGTGAAGCACTGGCGGTTTGACCAAAACCCAACACTTCTGTTGCACTGGGCTGCACAGGTAAGTCCAGCAGAGCTACGAACAGAGCAAAGGCAGGTTACAGTTACACTGCAATTGATATAAATGTCTACATACACTTAAATCCACCAAATCAATAAAAATAAGACCGACGTCCCTGTAGCTCACCCGCATGTTCTATCAATAATCTATAACAAGTTGAATTTGCAAGGTTCAGAATCCTATGGTCTTGATGCAGGAGATCAATCTCCCAATAGAAGTGGGTGGTACTTTCACTGGAGGAGAACTCAACTAATCAATGAAAGTCCATAAGTGTCTTCCTATCAGTCCTCGGGTTACGCCGTACTCGACCTACGCCATTTTGACTTTACGACGCTCCGTAATTTTCTCCGTATCCTCGCCTTTCTCACCCTCCTTTTTCACATCATGGCCCCAAAAAAGAAAGAAGGATCTCCTAGCGATGCTGGTCCAGCCAAGAGGAAAGCCATTACCATGGAAACGAAGCTGGATATCATCAAAAGGTCGGAGAAAGACGAGACACCGACGAACATTGGTAAAGCCTTAGGCTTCAGTTGGTCGACCGTGGCGACCATTATTAAGGACAATTTCCGCATAAGTTGGAAATTCGGGTTACATCGCCAGCGTAGGAACGGAACTCGTTCGTAACCCGAGGACCACGTCATGTTATGTTCCAAGTCATCAAAATATGGTCCAATATACAAATATGGTGAAGGCACATTTTAAATAATTCAAAAATTCAGAAATCAAAGTATCTCAAAACTGCAAACAAACTTTGGAGACATTGTCCAAAGGAAGCTACATTTAAATTTGAAATGTAAAACGATGATGATGAAGACGAAGCCGCACACAGGGCCTTCACAATAGCTCATGGAATATCGGCTGGTGAGATAAAAAGTACTAATGCATTATTTAGAATTTTCACTATTGTTACTGATGCTGGCATTTCACTTTCAATATTGTTTGATAACTAATCGATTGTAATTGTTTTATTTTTCAGTTCTTTTTTATTTTTATACACTCAAAGCAACTGCTAAAACATTATTATCACTGATTTACACCAGACTGGTGTGCAATCCCCTGCTGAAACTCTCTTCCTCTTTCATCTCACAGTCTTAAAATATTAACGTCTGTCGGTTTCTTGATTTCTTACATCTGACCAGTGTGACTAACCGCTCATAGTGTGTTCTTCATTGGAAACTGGCTGGATCTGTGTTCTCGAGTTGAGGTTTTGTTCCTGTTGAAGTAGTTTCTTAAAACAGTATCAATAATAAAATATGTCCAAGCGCTGTGTGTGTGTGTGTGGCATTCATCGACACTGATGTGAATGTGAAAATCAGGTAATGTAAGGAAGATCAAGAAACACAAAAACACAGCCATGAATGGACATAGAACTTCACTCTTAGTTTACCCAGTTTCCCTAGTAACGCCTGCTTTCTGTGTTTCTCATGAGTCTATTTAGGCATTTAGATTAATTTGGTTCTCGACTTTGCAGCAAAATTTCAGATATTACTTGTGTGGAATTCTAAAGAATCAGACCAGCAGGGGAAGGGGAAGTACTAGTGACTGATGGGTAAATTCAGTCTTTACTTTGTGAGCACATACCACTAAGACCCGTGGGTGAAGAATTATAGAAGAATTCCCACTAGTACGTGTCAGATCTCCAGTGTTAATTGTCACAAACAGGGGCTTTGATGAATGTGAATACCCAAGCACTGACCTGCGATTCTTTGCATCTTCATGCGTCGGGCCTGGATGCGACCTTTGGCCAGTCTCTGTTTGGCGATGATGCAGCGGATGTGATCTGCAAAGATAAAGTTGGCCTGCAGGATGGGAAGGGGCTTGGCGTGGGGGTTGGAGCTGGGCTTATGGATGACAATGTTTAAGGCTCTGCTGTCGTCCTCCACACCAGACACCTGCATGTCCTGGTGGGAGAAGAGAGGAGTGGGGAAACAAAAATAAAAGAGCAAACAGTCAGAAGGTTTAACGGAAAAGATGGCTGTGAAAATGAGAGAAAAACTGAATAAATGCAAAAAAAGAAATAAACAGGTTTCTGTGGACTCTGACCTTGAAACATCATTTACTGAAAGATAAGTTTCACATCCTAACAAATACTTGCACAACATTGTGTAGCAAAATTATATTAAAGTGGCACAGCTCTGAAGTGAAAGAAAAGTGAAACTTAACAATTAAAGTTTTCAAAAATTATCAAAAAACAAAGGATGTTATATATTGGTAAACACGGCCCCGTCCTACCTTTACTGAGATGTGTTACTGCCATGAAATGAAAAATGACCTTTTCTTTCATTTTCTCATTTTAAACTTTTGATAGATTTTCTTAGTTCTACTGTGACTAAAATAAAGATTCATGAGATGCAAACATCATCACATTGTTTTCATTTATCGGAAAGATGGTAATAAGTTTAGCGCGTCCCAACTTTTTTGGCATTATGGTGGTGTATACAAGAGAATTTAGTCAAATGAATGATCAGATGCAGGAATTAGCAGGTGGCAAGAAGAAACCCTCCCCCTCTGTGTTACTGCCATGAAATGTAAAAATTGTCTTTTTTTTTTTCAGTTGATGGTTCATTTTCTCAATTTAAACATGTGATAGATTTTCTAAGTGCTATTGTGAATCAACTAAGGATTCATGACATTCGAACATCATTGCATTCTTTTCATTGATTTGAAAGACGATAAGTTTAACCTGCAAAGCAAATACATGCACAGCATCATGTAGAAATACTACATTGCTATTGCACAGCAAAAAAGTGAAATTTAACATGAGTTAAAGTTACTACAATGAGAGTATACTCAGTAAATGCTGCACAGCAGGACTCCATGTGCGTATAACCAACATTTTATCTGTAAGAGAAGAGTTCTACTGGAGAAATCTCAGGAAGACTTGGAGAAAATTGGTGGAACCACAGAAACTGTGTAGAAATCTGGTCAATTATTACATCTAAAGGGAAGAGTAGTGATGACTTGATGAGTTTAAAAGCAAAAAAAAAAGAAGCACTTACTTGGAGGAGTCCGGCAAACTTAACCACGCCCCACCCGAGACGTTTGGTTTCTGGCTCCACTAGACTCATCTGGTAGACGTCCACAGCGAGGAACCTCTGGGCCTGGCCGCCATCTTTACTCACCACCATACAGGCTATGAGGTCACTGTTATCTGAGGAAGACACAGAAATAAAATGTATCATTTCTACAGAGAAGGTTTATCTGTTATTACTAAACACGTCAGTAAATGAGATGAGCAGAGACAGAATATATTGGGTTTTAAATGCAGAGCAGAACAGGGTAGTACCGGTACTTGGATTTAACAGCAACATTTTTCCATTAGATGAAAATATGACTTCGTATAAATTCATCAAAAAATATAAAATGTTTAACATATATTGAAATATAGTAACAGTACTTAAAATTGTAATAGTATAAAATATACACAAATATAAAGTCATCTTATTCTGAAACACAAAGAATTTATGTTTAGTTCACACATCCTTGATTACTCATAATAAAACCACTTAAAATAGGAACATTGTCTATCAGACTACTTCAGTCTTATGCTACACATTAAATTCAGACCTGATGATTCATTTCTGCAAACGCACAGACAGAATGACAAAAGTAGTAGCATCCTTAAAGTGTAAAGTGGAATTCCTTAAACAGGACTTATTTAGCTGAAGACATCAGCAATAAGGGGGAAAAAAACCCAGAAAAGCAGGCAGGTGCAGACAGCAGATGACACGTGTCTGTCATGTTCATACGTAGAATGAAGAAATGACACAACCACATCACTGAACGCAGGTCAAATATGAAAATCATGACGAGCTCATCTGCCGTCTCTGGTTTTGGTTGAAATATCACCCGCCCTAGCTCGACATGTAAATTGTTAACACCAGACTGGTGTGGAATCCCCTGATGAAAGTCTCTTCCTCTTATTGTCTCACAGTCTGGCAAAAATCATCGCCTGTCGGTTTCTTGATTTCTCATTTTTGACCGGAGTGACTAATGTCTCACGCTCTGCTTTTCATAGGAAACTGGTTGAATGTGTTACTTGGGTTGAAGGTTGGTCCTGTGGATGTTTACTCTGAAGGGACTTTGTGTTTCATAATGCTGGTGTTTTTGCCGTTAAGGGCACATGTCATGGATCAGGGGTGTCAAACATACGGCCAAAGCTGGCCTACCAAAGGGTTCAATCTGACGACAGGGTAAATCTGCAAAGTGTAAAAACTTGACTTGACTTAATGTTTTGAATATTTGTAGACAAGGATGCAACTAACGAGGATTTTAATAATCGATAAACACAAAAGAAAAGAAGGGGAGGGGCAGGAACTATATACATGAGGGTGCATTCCATAAGTGCCACAACTACCGTAACTGGCGTGAAACCGAAAATGAAAATTAACTTTGGACATCCGACTCCTGGCTTCTATGCCTCTCATTTACTCTGGATCTTACACAAAATTTTCACAACTTCTAGCCTGTATTCTGCTCAGTGGAGCCCTGGGTGGCCTGATAAAGAGAGATGGATGAAAACATTCTAATTACAACCATAGTGCCTGACTAGCTAAGCGAGCTAAAGTAATCATGACATGTAGGCTATCTTAAGCTAGGTTTACATTATGTTCCCAGTGGCCATGGCAACCCCATTTGCCCAAAACATACTATGCCATTGGATTTTTGCCATTTTTTCCCCTCCATATTCAAGTTTTGTTACATAAACCAAACGGGACTTCCTCAGCCACGCTCCTCTGTGTTTTCCTTTGTTATGTCCTCAAGACCTAATGAATTGATGGCTGAATTCATTGCCAACTCTTTTAAGAATCAACTTGGATCGATTTATTTATTTATTTATTAGGATCCCCATTAGCAGATGCAGGACATCAGCTACTTTTCCTGGGGTCCTGCCATAACAAACAGATTTAATCGGATCCTTGTTGCTGCACTATTTGTAGATCCACTGTGAACTGTAAGTTGTAATGTATGTGTAAATAATAAGTTCGGACATAATATTCTTAAAGTTGCACTTATTTCTCTTTAGAAATTTCTGGTTGTTCATGGTTCTTTTTTGTGAAAGGATAGTTTGTAATTGTAAATGTAACTTTTTTCTGCACTGATACAAAGAGACAGATTTGGAGTTAGCATTTATAGGTTAATATGATGCTGGTCTGGTCCGCTTGAGATCAAATTGGCCTGAATGTGGCCCCTGAACAAACATGAGTTTGACAGCCCTGTCATAGATGTAATCCTCTCTAACCAATACCCGAAATGACGCAGTGAACAACCAAAACTACCTGCAGCTGCAGAGGTGGCAGCAAAGTGATGCAAACAACCAAATAACCAAGCAGAATCAAAACAGCATAAAAATGTGGGTCATGCAAAAGATAGAAACTACATGCAGTTACTTTGGGGATCATTTAAACAGTTACAATGACAACTCATTTCAAGCATGAATTATGTCTGCAGTAGCTTCCAAGGCTGAGAGAAAAGGACTGCTCCATATATACTGAGCTGTAAAACCAACATTATAACTTCAACCACTGAACATGTACATGAAAGTCACCAGATTATCATGGATTGTGTCAATTTTTTGGTATCACGGTCTAAAAATTCCATGATAACCTTTCA
>JAPTMW010000028.1:11773032-11783978 GCA_029822955.1 Ostorhinchus angustatus
CTTTGTGTTCAGGCCTCCATATCTTACCACTTACTGACCACATTCTGAGCCCAGCCAAACAGTTTCCTAATCAGTAAAGTTATAGATGTTATCTTAATTTAGATTACACTTCTGACTTCCTGTTCACAACAAAAACTATTAGCATTATCGATAGCGACCAAACCCACCTGTGGAACCCAAGAATGGGTTAACGACTGGTGCAGGCTGAGCTGGTTTGGTCACAAGCGAATCCAGATTGACCAAGGCAGCGTTCGGACCCAGGAAGGACTCTGGAGTCTTCCTGGTAGGGTTCATAGATGTAGATGTGGAGGTGGGCAGAGGGTCGAACAGGTCCAAGCTGCCGCTGCTAGCAAGACTGGCTTGGGAGGGAATAGAGGAAGCTATGCCCCCGTCACCTGAGGAACAAAGAGCAGTAGTGTGAAGTAAAAAAAAAAAAAAAAAAAAAAAGAAGTGAAGTGTTACTGGAACGTTTCCTTGAAGGAACAAAAAGGCAGAAGGTGACATATTTAAGGAAAAATAGCACAAATGTCTTTGTCTAATGTAGAGTTGTACATGTTAGTCCCTAATCTCTCATTCAGACTGAGATAGGATGAGATCACTGAAGACCACAGTATCACTCTCATCATTTTCATACTCATGTACTATGGATGGAGGGATCGTCATCCAGGAAGAGACCGGGCCCATTCAGGTGTTTCTTTTAATTTGTCGCCTGTTTTTTCCCCAACTCATCTTCGACTGCACCCAAGACACAAGAGACTGTTTTGGGCTTCCATTCTTAATTCAGGGTTCATACACATTTTTCCGTGGCCAAATTCAAGCACTTTTAAGGGTTGTTTTCAAATTTTTCCAACACAGCATCTTATCGCTGGGTTAAAATACATATGTACAGGAATATATATACTCATGATTATTATTCAGGGTTCCTACAGGTTTGTGTAAGTTAATACGACTTTGAACAGAATTTAATGCCTATTTTATGGCCATATTGGCAAAAATTTGTGACTCCAAGAATTTAGGAAAACTTATTTATATACTCAAGTGCCTTGGCTCCCACCAGGGGCTGCAAAGTCTGCGATAATTTGTTCCTCATTTCAATATAAACTGTCAGGTTGGAACGGGTGGAACTGAGTCGACTAACGTTACCGTCTTTGCAGTTTGGACATTTTCCAGACACATTTATGCCAGTTTATGGCTACATAACTTAAGACCTACCACATCAAATTTAATACCTTTTAAAGACTTTCTTAAATCGGCGTATGATGTTCGACACCAATTTTTCATCAAATCTGTAAAACTCGAGTCATAGCCTAAGTATCAGGAATCCGTTAGTCTTTCCGTGATTAAGCACCTGAATCTCTTCCCTCACGGTGAACAACTTTGAAGGGTACTCCACCATAAACAATCCGCTTCGCACAATGCACATTGCGACAAATTTCGGAAAATGCCAGAGTGACCTACCAGCTCTGTTTGGAAACAAATGGACTGTTTATGGTGGAGTACACTTCGAAATTGTTCACCACGAAGGAAGTGATTCAGGTGCTTAATCACAGATTCCTGAAACTTAGGCTATGACTCAGGTTTTACAGACTTGATGAAAAATTGGTGTCAATCGTCATACGCCACTTTAAGAAAGTCTTTAAAAGGTATTAAATTTAATATGGTAGGTCTTAAGTTATGTTGCCATAAACTGAATGCATCTGGGAAATGTTCAAAGCAATGTTAGTCGACTCAGTTCCACTCATT
The DNA here is from genome assembly GCA_029822955.1 of Ostorhinchus angustatus. Lineage (NCBI taxonomy): Eukaryota > Metazoa > Chordata > Actinopteri > Kurtiformes > Apogonidae > Ostorhinchus > Ostorhinchus angustatus. The sequence goes on from JAPTMW010000028.1 coordinate 11,774,776, forward strand.
CCAACCTGACAGTTTATATTGAAATTAGGAACAAATTATTGCTAACTTTGCAGCCCCCGGTGGGAAGCAATCAATCATTACTTAGGCTATGACTTGGGTTTTACACATTTAATGAAAAATTTGTGATGAAAGTCATACGCCGTTTTAAGGTATTAAATACAGATTTGTAAATTCAAGATTTTTTAAGACTTCCCAGGAACCCTGATTATTTTCACTTTTTATCACAGTGATGTACGTTGTATTATGCTATAAATATCTAAAATTAGGTTTCATTATAGCAAAAAAGTTTAGAAATTAAAGGAGAACACAAAAAAAGGGAAGCCACTTAAGATAAAAATGTACCTGGAGTCGATCTGAGAGCACCGATTAATTTTTCTTTTTGACATTAAGTTTTATTTTTCAACATGTATCACCTTTCTGTAAATGGCTTTGGCAGAGTTAATATTAAAAATAAATAAATAAATCAGTTATAATTTCAAGCACTTAAGCTGAAATTCAAGCACTTTTCAGACCTTGAAAACACAACATTGAAATTCAAGCATTTTCAAGGATTTCAAGCATCCGTACGAACCCTGTTAATTTTGAGTAACAAAATCTAACATCTCATTTGTCAACTTCCTTATACTAAAATGTGTAGCCGCCTGCACATGTGCATTCAAAGATGTCTGTAAAACTGTTCTGACTTCGTGTAATAAAAAGAAGACGAGCAGATCAGAGGCAGACAGACTGGCTGTTTGTTTGTTTCTTGCAGCGGAGACATTCATTAAAGCACTCAAATATTAAACCGCACAGAGCCAGCATGCCAGCTAACACCCATAAAGAGGAAACGTCTAAGTCAGAAACTGAGATGTACTGCGGCCAAAAAGTCCTCTAAGTGCAGGCCTTCCTTGATTTCGCTCAAGTTCTTTTCGTCGCAGAATGACAAGGTGACTTAGTGCTTGTGCAGAAACTGTCCTCTGTAAGAAAACTTATTTTGTTGCCAGTGTTTGTACTCCCTCTCCCCAAGCCTTTGACTCAGAGCAGTATGTGTTGAGTTAGAGCAAAAGTCTGACACCAATGTCACCTTCCCACGCCTGGAGACTACAAAACCACATGAGAAAAACACTTAGCCCTGTGCCAGGCTGTTCACAGAAACCCTCTCGCATGCATACCTGAACGTAGGGTTAGATTTACAACCTTTGAAGGCTCCTGAGTAAAGTATGGAGAGGTGATCTGAGAGGGATTCTGTGAACTGGATGCTGCAGGTCTAATAATGTATTTAGCGATGCACACATAAAAGCTGTGTCAGGTTACACCACGGTGAATCGAAACCGGACCAGAACAAACAGCTATTTTTCCATCGTGAGATATGATGACTGGGACATTTACTGCATTTGTGATGGAAAAGCATCAGCTCAATAAGGCTTGAAGTTTGTTCAGGTCTGGTGGTGTTCACATACACAGACAGAGACACTGTATCTGCAAACTGGCAATTTTCAGACACAGAGGGGAGGAAACAACAACAACAACAACACAGACTCCGTGTCATTAGAAAGACAAAGACAGGGTGAGTACCAGTGGGGACAGAGGAGGAGGAGCGCAGACTGTCAAACTCTGAGAAGTCCTCTTTGGACGTACCATTGGAAGTACTGAACAGGTCAAAGCTTCCTGGAGGGGGACAACACACACACAAGAGACAATGATACACGAGTACACAAATTTACATCAACACGACACACACAGACGAATGGAAACAAACTGCGAATGATTACACAAACTCATCAGTCCCACGTGAATACACTAAGTACATGGTGACTGTGTGTGACGTCTTCTCCGGTCACCTGTGTTGGAGGTCTTGGGGCGGTTCGCCGCAGAGCCCCAGGGGTCAGGGGCGGGGGTAGAGTTCGGTGCCCAGGGATCACTGCTCTTCATGGGGGGAACAGAAGGAGGAGTGCCCCATGGGTCCACTGGGGCTGCTGGCTTAGGGACAGAGACTAGAGAGAGAGGGAGAGGATTTGGTGAGGGCTGGAAGTAAACGGACAAAAGGAGGAGAAAGGAACCACGAGACCAAACAAAAGCCGGATGATATACACGCAGGTTGTAATGGGAATGTGAAGTAACACACGACTACAGCTGAGCTCAACCTCCTCACTTCCAGTTAAGAATTAAAACACCCAACTCTACAAATCCTCTTTCCCTGAGCCACTGTCCCTCCACTTCTTTCCCCTCGTGATATCCTCCTCCCTCCTGACTCAGTATCAGTCTGAAGTAATGCAGTTGGACCAGTGGAGCTGCATTCCTATTCAACAAAGAGTCCCACTGCTGTAGGTAGGTAACAGACACGACAGAGACAAACACTGTGCATGGCAGATACATGTAGACATTTTAAACATGTCTATACCATAGGGTTGCCAGGGGTCCGCTGATGCAGCCGCAGCGCCGGCCCCTGCCCCTGCTGCTGCCCCGGCCCCTGCACCCCAAGGGTCAGTGCTAGAACTCGGCTCTGGGACGTCCATCAGATCCATCAAAGACGACTGAGGCTGGAAGAGAGACAAGGAAACAGTGGAACAGAGAGGCAGTGGGATAAGTAAAGATTAAATAGAAATAGATATGGGCTATTAGGAACAAAGGGCCATATGTTGGCCAGTCATTATCCTCTACAGCACAAATACAGTTCAAATACACAGATGGTGGTCGCGTCATTATGTTCTGAGACAAAACATTGGGCTGCAGTTATGCAGACCCTATTTCTTCATCACTTAAAGCTCTGTCTTTCCTAAAGTCAGCCAGTCAGCTATTCATGCAGAATAACGATGAGTAAACGAGGCAGTCTTCTGCCAGTTAGTGGCTTCATTACAGCGACTGCAGGAGCAGACACGGTCGGGCAGAATAAGAGGATCGGGAAAGTGACAAGGCTATTTCAGGGCCATGGCTATGATAAAAGAACAGTGACTCCATTCAATCTCCACGTATCTATTTATTTTACCTCTTTCTTCTTCTTGGGCAGTTTTGCCGAGCCAGGACCTTCTTTCTTACTCTCCTCTAAGGCCATCTGTAGTCTTAAGTCGTCCCCTCTGCGAATGCGCTCCTCCTGAACACAGACACAAGGACACGCAACACATGTCAAATAGGTTCAAGCATGAATTATTATATAGAAAGTAGAGAAGTACTATATGGTTTTAATGGTTAAGAGTGTGTTAAGTATTGATGCTAAAGAGAATTGAATAAAATGAACGTGCTACGTATCTGTAATGAAATCAAATTTAATCAGGTATCAAATGAACAGAATGGATTCTCCTGTCAAATCAACTATACTGATTTCTACACAACTCATCTAAATTCTCTGCAAAATACAATATACATTTTATGAAAAAATCAATGACAAGGATGGATCCATGTGTGTAATGTTCAGAGGTGTTGGTGTACCTGTATCTGTACGTCTTTGAGTTTCATGAAAAGCGCTATACAAAATAAATGTATTAGTATTATTACCTGCTCAGCAGCCTCTCTGCTCATGGCTAGAGCCAGCTGCAGCTGGAGCTCCTCCTCTCCACTGGTCTGGGGTCTGGCCTGCTCCAGCTCTGAACCCATATTGGGAGAAGTAGCTGATGGACACATACAAAACGTGTGTTAATATCACCGCCACATGAGACTCCAAACCATCACTGTATGAAGCTGTGGTGAGCACATGTACAAACTGCAGACAGCAAACAAAGACACAAGATTAACCGACATTAAAGTAGTCTCTAGTGTATTCTGTTATTCATTGTGTGGCTGCGTCTGAGTTAGGAAACGATTACTCTGTTTCCTTGGAAACCATGGCGTGGGTGATGATGGCAAAACAGAGTGACATCACACCACCCTTTACTTTTTCATTCACCATTTGATTGTTCCTGGATTTGTTTCTCGTTCTGTATCACCATTTCTCAGCAGTGCAGCACAATGTGATTCATGTATGAATGATGTGAGTGGGATGAACTAACTAGGTTCTAGGGCTTTCCTGTTTATTTTATTTATTTATTTATTTTTAACATCGTCTCTCCCTTCAGTCTGTCACACAGGACAAAGAAGACAGAGAGGGTGGTTATGACTATAGAGAAACTAAATATGAAACAAGAACAAATGTTTAAAAGATGTGCATTTCATTTTGTGGAGTGGTTCTGTACAATAAAATGGAACTAAATATCAAACACTGTGAAAACATCACAACATTTAAGAAGACTTTCCAGGTATAATAGTAACAATAGACAGGAATACTTGTTGAGTATTTGTTCTCTTTTTTAAAAATCATTTCATAACTGACCTATTGTTTGTAATGGACTGTATACATTGGCTGAACTATATACACTTAGGTTTGACAATATGAGCTCGGCTTCTTCCTTCTCCATTTCAGCCACTAAGTATTGTTAAAATATCACACTGAAATAGCTGTACACTGTGTGACTTTTTTTTTCGGTTATTACCTTCAATATTTTGGAGTGTTCTGTTTCAATTTGTTATTTCTTTTTGCCTTCTGTTCACCTTTATATTTTATTCCTACTTATCTTTGAAATAAACTTTATCATTATCATCAAAGACAAAAACAAGAGCCTGGACACAAAACTGAGTTCAAGAAACACTGATTGTTAGTTTCACTATGACGCAACCACCCTTAAAGCATCTCACTTTGAATAATTTAATAGTGTCAATATGCCCATAGAGTAGATGTGATGTTTCCATGATGAGCAAATACAGTTACATCATTATAAAGGAATAGTCTGTCGTTATCTCTAAAACAAACTGAACTTATACTGAACTTTTCCTTAAAGGAGTTGAAAAAAAAAAAAGAAATTAACCCAAATATACACATCTTCACTTCCACCTAAATCTTTCTGCCTCGCTCTTTTTCCTGACTCAGTTGCTTGTTGTGAACCCATTTTCTCCCTGGGTTCATCTCCAGGTTGTGTCCCTCAGGGGGTGTGACAACAAATACAAGAGTAAAGGTCAACTTTATCAATGAACGGCTGAGTCACAGCTTCATCAGCTGCCTATCGTTAAACAGACTGTATCAAAGTTTACACACAGTACCAGAGCTGCACAATATCGTTTGAGCATCGTCATCGCAATGTACGTGTGCGCAATAGTAACATCGCAGGTCCTGCAATGTAGGAGGCAAATGAATTCAACGTGTTCTAGTCTAAGTTCAAAGGTATGTGACACACATTGCACACAGCGATCCACCAATCACAATCGTTCTTAATCAGTTTGGAGTGAGTCGCTGGTAACAACATTGAAAAATAAGCAACGAACAAGAGAAAATCACTGTAAACGAAGACTTGGTGCCAAAAAGAAAAGCAACGTCAGTTATCTGGAATTATTTCGGCTATAAGGAGGATGGTGCCTTCCACCTGTCGCCACAATGAGAGGAAACACAACTAATTTGTTTGACCATTTATGTCGGCACCACACAGCTGTTACACCTTCATATCGCAATATATATATATCGCAGGGTAAAAAAAAAAAATCACAATGTCAGTTTTTTTCCAATATCCTGCAGCCCTACACAGTACACAGATGAACCTAAACTAATTTATTTTTGGTCAGTTATAAATGTAAATGTTTTACCAATTACATATAAACTAAAACATTTCATTTTTGATTATCACGACCAACAGCTTAAAAAATAGAGGCTGTCAAAAAAAAAACAAAATCACAGATAGTTGGCAGCAAGGGTATAATGTGTGGTAGAAAAAGGTGTACGAGCAAACAGGGACAACTACAGTCTGGAGAAGAAGATTCAAGAACCTGTTGGAGCTTTATAAGGCATGAAGAGCCACCATGTGCATTAAGGCGTTAGTGACTTCAGATTTTCTCAGATCGACTTATTTGCCGATAAAGTTGAAGTCTAGTCGTATGATGTCATCACATTGACAGTGGAGGAACAACACAGACCCACAGCCGTTCAACAACGAGCAACTTGTACTAAAGTTCACTGGAACATTAACAATGTACAGGAAAGAGCAGAATTAAAAAATAACCTACAAGACTCAAACACCAACAGTCCCTCTCAGACATTTAACCAAAACAAACACCTTGAATTTTCTTTTAAATTTAAGTAAATAACACAAAGTGGGAAAAGTTTAAGACGGTGGCAGCCAAGACGCTCAGCGTGTTAAAGAAAAGAACGCATTGTCTTCATGAAATAAATGAACACAATATCCAAACACACTGGCCGTCCAAATTATTATTCAGTACTGGTCTAGCTTGAATGTTTCACAAAACATTACTTAGACGATAGTTTTTCTAGATCACAGTTGGCTTAGTAATCATACTGAGTTGTTTTCTTCCTTCAGTCTTGGCCTTGCGCTATTGATGCATGAGTTGTTTTTTTTTTTTTCCCCAATTCGTTTTTATGGAATTATTTGACCCGCCCCATGACCCCCCCCTGCAAATAAATTAACATTTTTTGGACCATGAGAGTATCAGAATGCGCTGAATGAAGGCTCACATGCTGTGGGGTGATGGAAGGGAGGGAGAGAATAACACACGACTAGTCAATTCCTCTGAAGTAACATCGACGTGTTGACGAACCGGCTTTTCTGTTAATGCCCTAACATGCATGTGAGTCCAGGAAACGGACTACAGGTGTTGTGTTACCGGTGTCAGGGAGAGTCCAACCTGAACTACGGAGAAAAAGAACTGGATCCAAAGTCAAATTTGCATTTCATTTCTAAATCGAGATCCCAGTGTCTGGATGAAGAATGAGAACAGTCCCAGATGATTGAAGTCCAGTGTAAAGTTTCCACAGTCTGTGTGGTCATCAACTAGTGTTGGTCCACTGTGTTTTATCAAGTCCAACATCAACACATTTGTCTGAAAGGACATTTTACAGGACTCCCTCCTTCTGTCTGCTGACCAGCTTTACGGACATTCTCATATTCATTTCCATCAGGACCTGGAACCTACTCACATTCACAAAACTACTCAGAAATGATTTGCTGTCTGTGGTCTTACTGTGATCGACTGGTCAACTCGCCTGACCCGCACCTCAAAGAGATTCTATGTGGGGTTGTAAAGAGGAACATGAGAGACCCCAGACCCAACAATATAGATGAGCCGAAGGCCGATCGCAGGCAGTGACACAAAACCTATTTACATTCTTATGGACATCTGTATTAATCTAGTTATTACTTATTAATACTATAATTATTTTATATAATGTTTGTTTTTTTGCACTACCGTATGTAGGGGTGTGTATTGGCAAGAATCTGGCGATACGATACAGATGACAACACGAGGACCATGACACAATATATCACGATACCGTTAACGAGGCAATATTTGTTTGTTTCTTCCGTTTCTCTTTTTAAAAGACTATATCCCGGAAATTTTTTTTTAATCTAATGTCAATCTAATGCTATATCACAAAACTTTCCTCTGTAAAAACTTAAAACTTATATCATGTTTCATAGACGTTACAGTTTAAGATGCTGCTCAAATATTCATATTCTATTAGTTGTGGATAAAATGTATAGTGGACAGTCCCTGAATCATCCAACATCAGAACACTATTTTTGTGTCATCCCAACAAAGGAACTACGGCCTGCCTCTTTCAGACAGTACAAAGTACTTTTGGGAAGCTTAAAATAACCATTATACAGTTAAATAATAAACAAAGTAAAGCAAAAAAGAAAACCAAAAAACAAAACGGATCCTTCGCTATGTCTGCATTTGAATAAATACCTAAAAAATACTGATACAGTACTTTTTAATATCGATACAGTATTGTGAAATGACATATTGTGATACATTGCAGAACCCATATTTTCTTGCACCCCTAACCGTATGCATGCACATTTTCTTGCAATTTATCCTGTTGTGGGATCAATAAAGTTCCATCCATCCAGCTCTACTATAAAATGATGCAGTAATTCATGCCAAAGAAGCCACATGCAAATGTAACCTGGGTGATTTTCAGCGGTGCCTGCACCTCTCTTCACCTTCTCACCGTCACACTGAACAAAACCCAAGTATGAAACATTGTGAGATCCCTGTGGGGCCTCCGGCATAATTTCCTTCTTATCATGGCGCCCACACAAGCACACGCCAGAGTGTGGAGGGCGCCATGATAAGAAGGAAATGATGTCGGAGGCCCCAAGGGAATCTCGCGATAGTGGTACGAAATCCCGCAATATTTCATACTTAGGTTTTGTTCAGTATGACGATGACAAGGCAGACAGACGTGCAGGCTGCAGTAAAAATCACCCAGGTTACACAAAATTTGAGCGCATAAACGAATAGACTTTTCAGAGGTCTGACATTTTTGCACTAGAAATTCTAATTCATTCTAGGAGGAATAATTACGACTGAAACAAACAAACAAACAAACAAAATAATTCAGTTGGTATGTAATGAATCTAAAACTTTCACCGTTTGAATTAAAGTGCAGAAAATAACCAACTATTTTTCGAATGCACCTGTAGTTCTACACAGTATTCTATAGTGAAGTGATTCGTCTCGCATCAAATATGTCTTCTCTATTCGCTGATGTTTTCTATCTGCTATGAGAAAGTCTGTAACTGCAAAACACAAAGAGGTCTTGAACCATTAAACCTAAAGAGGGACTCAAATGGTAAGTCAATAATAAACAGTGCAACGGTTAATAATAGCAGGACGGGAAAGCAAATAAACGCAACCTGAGGCCAACTCAAACCCACCCGTCTTCTGCCCATCACTGTGGGAAATGGCCAAATATGGGGAATTTCAGATTCTTGACATTCCCCACTGACACAGAAAGTGGAAACATGCATTTAAAAAGCCAGACCGCAATTAACCTCAAATGTATCGCAATTATCTGAATACACTGTTGTACCCGGTTGAGTATGTCAGTGTTCTGTATTACTGTCAAACTATAATTAAAGGTTCAGCTTAAAAACAAATCAAATACAGTTAATGTACTTTGTAGCATTTATGACGAAACTGCATCATAGGAGTTGTACTCTAAGGTGTCAACCCTGAACCCCAACCACCACCACACACACACACACACACACACACACACACACGTCTAAAGAACTGTTGTATTTCACCAGCTGATAGGCATTGAGCTATTGTTAAGGTGCTGTGTCAAACATCTTTTCTGATGAAACTGCTGGTCAGATTCAGTTCAAATTTTATAAGTAGCTCCCTGGGGACAATGTCTACAAAGCCTGCTGACAGTTTTGAGAAATTTAGAAGTTTAAAGT
>JAPTMW010000028.1:12715056-12726218 GCA_029822955.1 Ostorhinchus angustatus
TGATTTAAAGTTTGTGTGCAGACACAGAATTGGCAATGATTGGACAAGTGATGCCCTTTGATGCCCATTTTTATTTGCCTCTCTTTATTTGGCAGCTTCGTCTTTGGGGTCCATAGAGTGTTAGTTCATGTAACAAATTCTGCAGCTGTGCAAACGTATCACAGTGACTTCTCAGTTGATTTGTTTAAAATATTTTCAATTGTTAATTGTCCTTAACAGAAAGTTTGCCATGGTAATTATTTAACAGTTAAACCATCAGCAGTAATGTTTGACATCTCTATTATTAATGTGTAAAATTTAACATAATAATGACATTTTAAAGAATAATTTTCTGCAGACATTCCTATCATTGTATAACCTTTGACAAATTCTTAACTCACTAAATTACTGAGACAAAAGACAAAAAAAACACAGAAAAAAGTTAGTCAGTGAGGCAGCCAGTACTCCTGCCTCATGGCAGAGGGTGCTCATGAGCCCACAGGCTTTTACTACTGCTCAGCTACAAATCAAGTGCAGCAATTTGTTGATTTTTTCCTTCTCTCCTTAATCTCACAATGGAAGGTTACATATCCAACATAATTTAAAATGAAATTTTGACCTTAATTGAAATATGCATCACCTATGTGTAACGAATGCTGATCTGAGTTATGTAATATAACCTGTTAACTGTTGCCAATCAAATGGTGAATAAGACACTGTTACATGCAGCTTTATATTGAAAGGTTCCTGTTGGGTTCCTCCTTGTCCACCTGTGCCAGCTTGATGGCAGGGACTACATAACCAGGCCCTTTGTTTCACTCACTCACTCCCAGTTCTATCACCTTGCACCCAAAATTTAAATATCATAGATGACTTTACTAAAGACCCAACAAAAATAAAATGTTGGATCCCTATAATCATTATTTTCCTTCAACACCATGCACACTTGTATGCCGTGTATAAGTAAGTTCCATCTATCCTGATGCACAAATAAACAGAGATCAAAAATAAGTCATGGATTCCGTTTATTTCTTACTCACTGAAAATACATTCTTGTTGAATAATTCATATTGCACAATGCATTTTAATAATACTACAGGTTTCAGTCAAATATATGAAAAGACATTATGTATGAAGCAAAGGGGAGCCGTGTAACTCGTTAGTGAGACAGTGGTAACAACAATCACATTAGAGCAGCAGCATACAGAGTGGTCACACAGTGGAGTTATTTCATAGCATAATGATAGTCTTTTAGAGCAGGATGTCTGATTGCTTCCAGTGATTTTCTTTATAACCTGGTTTGTAATACTATTATTATGTCTACTAGAATACGCAATTTTAATGGCGAACATTTTTATTGCAGAATGAAACTCAACCCCAGAGGCAGGATGTGGGGCAGAGGCATTCGGTCTTAGCACCTGGGGAGCGAATCACCAGATCCTTGATGATCTCCACTGTACCAAACAAGGGGAACAGCTTCTCAGTGAAGCGCTCATTATAGGTGTAAATATGAAAGTGTTTCACTGCGTCATAGAAGGACAGCTGGCCCTGGTCGTAGTCAAGGTAGATGCCCACTTTACGGGAGATGAGGCCAGGTGGCAAGGCGGTGAAGGGTACTGTCAGAGCTTTCAACTCAGTGCCCCTCTCCAGACGCAGGGTCAGGTAGCCTGTGTTTGTGTTCAGGGACTTGAAGCCTTTCCTCAGGGCAGATTCTTTGGCCACACCAAGTCGCCAGTCACGCTCACCGACCTCAACCTCCCAGTAGTAGCGGCCAGAAGTGAAGCCCTCAACCCCGACGGCACACCACCATCCATCAAAGCGCTGGTGATAGTTGGGTATGTCTTTCCTCTCAAAGCCACAACGCATCCTCTTGTCATCGGTAATGAGGAGGTCAGGGTTGGCTGTGTTCAAATCCAGAGATACCTCCACTACAGAGACAACATGAGAGAATAAAGTTTATACAGTTGAAATTAGTGCTAAGATGTGTGTAGAAATGATGGACAAAGATTTAATCAGTTAGTATTCTACCTGCGGCATCTGAGATCCAATCCCAAACTGTAAAAAACAGAAAATACTGTGTAAATACAACAATATGATGATTAAATACATGGCTATTTTTTAAAGGCTTATAAAAGACACCTGTGTTATTTAAGAACTTGAAAGTAGATTTGTTGGACACGTCCAAAGCTAATAATATGAGGTTCGTATAAAATTGTATAAAACTAGCAACACATCAGATTTTGTTTGTATGATGGTGTGCTGTGTATCACTCACGTGGCTGAGGAATGTAGGGAATGGAACCTAAATGGAGACAAAAGCACATTTATGAGAAAGATTCCAAACATGCATCAAATATTAAGAATTAATTACAAAATTGACATTTGCAGTTCTTGATTATGATTGGCTGAGGTCCGTTTGAGTCTGTTGTGAAAATCCCCATTAACACACCTGTGACTGAATTACATCCAAATTTACTGAGCCCAGCTAATCGTTGCAAAATGTCAGGTTTTATTGTAAGTTTTGATTTAATGGGCGAGTTAAACATGGATGCAGCCACTGCTTGTGAAGATCCACAATACTGGCTTGTAGGTAAGAGCTCATGTATCTGACAGGCTGTAATTATGAGTCATCCATGCAGAATTAATAGTGGCTGTACTATAATGACAGAAAATGCTAGAGCAATATCCATCCTGTAATTAAAACGCTCCTGTTGAGACTCAAAAAAAAAAAAAGCCAGAGGACTACTAACATCCAGACAAATGTTAATAATCAGCCCTATGTTGAAGTGTGCTTTTCATTGCATCTGTGTGCTGCTTGGCAACAATCTTGCTACATATCATAAATGAACTACAGAAAGAATTTTTATCAGTAAAATATTGTGTTTTCTGTTGCTAAATGCTTATTTTCTGAAATGTTTTCAGATATAGTGACCAATTTATAAAAACAACACACCACATAGGGCTGTGTTTTACAGTTTGGACTGTAGCTGGATATTCAACAAAGTACAGAAAACCACTGCCTCTTGGGGTTATTAACTTACCAATCTTCTGAGTCCTCTGCTTCCACATGAGCCACTCCTGTGGTAAGGTATCCTGCAGAACAAAAGAAGAAAACTTTCATGGACAAGATGATTAAATATATCTTGCATATCAAACTACAGATGACATGTTGTCTAAGTGTATGCATGTATATAGAACACAGACCCATACCTTATCTGGGCTCTGTAAGACTAAAGTCCACATGACCAGCTCCAAAGCAGACACCAGGTGGGGCATGCTGCCCCAACGCCAGGCCGTCTGCAGGTCCTCCAGAGCCTTTGCTACAGGCTCCCCAGGCCACACACTTTGCTGCAAGATGAACAGTAAAAATAAAACTTTGTGCAATATGCAAGGAACTGGTTCAAATTGTAAATTGTCGAATTGTTAAAATACTGTTCTTAAATGAAACAGAAAATGTTTTTTCAACCTCTGGCTGAGCCCTCAGGTCCTTGATCCAGTTCAGGATCACTGCCTTTCCATGTTGCACGTCATCCTCATTATACACATCAGACTGTTTGCTCTCATCCATCTCTGGCCATCCATCAGTCTGCATGGGCCTCTTCTACTCCAACAAACAATCAACATTATACGAACTTAATGACCATTTTTCATATTTGTGCAAATGATTTGGATTCCAAGATAAACACCTTATTCTCCAGGATGGAGGCCCACTGTAGGATGACAGCCCTGCAGAGGGAGGTAGGCCAGGTGTCATCCTGGTTCCAGATGTTGTCCAGGACTGCTGACTTCTGCAATGTGGAGTAAAGAGGTTTACTGGCCCTTTAATACACTCATCATACCACTCAATACTGTAATTTGATAATATCCTTTTCACTAAAGAGTGCTTAGGTCTGTGGTTAAAACCTTTACTCTACACACACACACACACACACACGCACGCACACACACACACACACACACAAAAATATGAGAATGGGATGCTACTCTGAGAAAAATTTGAGGTTTACTTGGGTTTTTATTTTGAGCTCAAGTCTCTTGAGTGACAGACACACATAAAACCAATCGATCCACCACACTCTTCTCCTCCCATGTGGACTTGCTGCTCTTTCAACTACCCCCTCACTCCCTTCCAGGGTCTTTTTCTCTTAAATTTGTAGTTTATATTTAATCACCAAGTTTTTTTCTTGCAAATTTATGACTTATTATTTCACATAATTTTCAAATATTCCTGGTAAATGCGTCCTTATTTCCCAGTCATTTATCATGTTAGTTTAAATTTACAACTTTAATTCAGACTTTTTTTTCCTCCTGTGGCTTGATGAGGCCATTTTTTTCATCACATACCATCATGGTTAATGATCACAGTATTATACTTTAAGTACGTAACTATGATTCTATTCAACAAGTGCAGTTCTAATGATGACAACCTTACAATCCCAGGGCAGACAAAGACTTCCCTTTGGTGTCCCCCTGAGCCCCATGTTGGAACCTCTGAACTTAGGTAGTATAATTCTGGCTTTAATGACAGGTCACTTCTATCAGGACACGCTCAGGTGGATCGTACCTGACACACTCGGCTGAGATCTCTGGCCAGATCCACAACAAAAAGCTGATCCTCATCCAGTGGCTCCCTCTTCTCATTTTTTGCCTTTGTGTGCGATTCCTGCATTTGAAATAAAATGTATTAAATGTACTGTAGCAATCAGCTTGGAAATGAGAAATGCTTACAGAGAAAGACAGACATTTAGTGTTGCTTCACATGTGCTTTAGAAAGTAATACAATTAAACTTGAAAGGACATAGTCACACAGACTGATCAAAATGCACATCATGGCTGTTCAGAAAAGAAAAGACACCCCTCCCCCTGCAGAACTACTGCCTTAATCCATGTCCCAAACATCTCCCTGCATAGCTGTGCTCTGTCTGTTTACATTCATCTGGGAAAGAAGTAACAAATGGAGTCACATGGTGCAGTTCTGTTGTCATATTAACTTCCTACTTAAGGATCAAGGTGACCCCAGAGCTATGGGGAAAAAATCATCTGTCAAAACAGGTTTACACAACAAACACAATGATTTTTAGTGAGGATATGGGAAAGTTTTACCTTTATCTTGGCCGTTAGGTTTTTGGCCGGCTCCACCATGAAGTGAAAACACTGCATCATCTTGGCAGATCTGAGTTACAGCTCTACAATAAATAACACAAAGAAGTATGTTACTGAAACTCGCCTGTGTGTTATTTACCAGGTGTGAGTGTTTAAGCTGAGAATAACATGTCATCAAACCAAACACAATGTAAAAAAAAAAAAAAAAAAAAGCACTGCATCCTGTAAATACCGGATGATATGAATATGTAAATTCACAGTTCACACATGTTTTTTTCAAACTTTCTACCACAGTTTAACACTTAACAGACGACACTAGACAGCCGATAAACACATGGTTTGAAAAAGGGATGGAAGAAGGATTGCTTTTAAATTTCCAACCCCTCACACCACACAACCATCACAAAACATCTCACTACAGCAATACAAAACAATACAAACAATACAGAACATTACAGACCGTTACAGAACATTACAATTCACTTTTATGTTATACCATTGTTATTTCAACCAGCTAAATGCCACATTTTTGCTCTTTTTGTCCTTAAAAGACGCATCCACTGAACCATAACCCTGTTACTGTTTACTTCAAAAACACAGGCGTGTCCTGTAAATCATTAAACACGTGATGGAAAGTTTATGCGGGCAAAATCCCAGATCTGCAAAAACATAACAACCCCAACAATTTATTAAACTCTGGTGTCATAAACTGCTATCCAGATAATCAGAGAATGACTCAAGGAAAATGTGTTCATCAGGAAGTCTTTCATGAGGTCTGATCAGAACCCAGAACACAAAAGTATTCATTAACTGACAAGGATCAATCAAACAATAAAAGCTGAAAACACAACTGGTCCTGGCACTGCTTTCCTCACTCCTTTTTTCTTTTTTTTCTTTTTTTTTGAGTGTTTGTGCCCCTGTTACATCTTTCTGTCCATCTTCATCTGCAGGTTAATGAGGTTAACTGATAATTTAATTAAATAAATGAGCTCAGTCTGTTTTTTTCAATGGCACTGAAGCAGAAATGGTGACCGATCTGAACAGATTTTTTTATGCTGACTCAGTGACATTAATAATCTATGCAGTCGTCCTTCACCACATACAGTAAGCATTTTTTTTTTCCAATTTCAGTCCAGTCATGAGTGGTCATCTAGTTACTATGGACTTATATTACCTATGCAGCTTCATTATGAAATATATTTTGTCCCATGGAAACTGTAAAATCATCACAAAGCTGCAGCATATGGAATGGAATATTACAACAAAATGCATCATTTGTGAATATTAAGTAGAATACAATAACAGTTGCAGTTGCAGGGATAGATAACCTATAAATCTACTTAAAAAAGAGAGAGAGAGAGAAAAAAAAGCACCGCATCGTTAGAAATTAATTAAATAATGTCGTGGGAAAACATGACCATGCAGTTTTTGCAGAGAGAGCGACCCAGTTAGAGGCCAGTCACTGCGCAGGAGGTAAATAACGCACACCTGCAGCGTGACTTTGCGGCAAAACTGAAATAACATTAATGCTATTTTAAAAATCTATTTATGCATGATCTCAACAGTGGTATGGTACTGTTGGATTTCCTATATCGGGTCCTTTCAGAGTGTCCTTCGTTGCAACAAACCTGGGCCTACAGTCAGGAATAAGGCTCACTTTATCCTCATGCAGCCTACCTACCTCCTCAGATGTTCAATTATGTAGTTTGGTCCTCTTCTTATCTTACAGAAGAGCAGCTTCCCGGTCCACAAAGTCTTCAGACTGTGCGCTGCTGCAGTGACTGACCTTGTTTACATACCACAGTCGGCTGATCGGGAACGTTCGGCTTTTTCCGTCAGTGACGAACGTGTGTCGTTATTGGACGAAGAGCGCGGCCATGTTTGTGAGGTACTGATGCAAACCTTCCTGCTGCTGCAACTGCACATGCGTCATTTATGGTGCTTCTATAAAACTGGGTGCATTTTGGTACTTTTTAGATCCAATAATAAAAGAGACATTTAGACATATAAATAAATGCAGAAAAATTATACTCTTGTTCTGAGCCATATCCCAAAATTAAGGTATTTTTAAGAAAATATTGGGGCCAAAAATAGGACCAAAATTAGGACATGAAAAACTACCTATATGTGTCAGTGCATTTGATCTGGAAAACGTGGCTTGAAATGTTTTTTTTTACCACTATAAATAAAGACACTGTTAAATTTGATGATCTTAGTGGTTTTTTTTAATCCAGACATGTGTGTTTTTCATGAATCTCAGAGTCATTCCAGGTGTCCTGCATAACCCATCGTGTCCACTTGCGTTACATGCAAAACATGACCATTTAAAAAAAATGAAATAAAAATTGTGAGTGACTTCGCAACAGTGGTCATTTTTGCGAAACACCCGGCCTTGCATGATAAGTTTGATTCCCAAAATGCACCTGTGAGAGAAAGAAGAGAAATTTGAAAAAATAGTATTGTGTAATTTTTTTTTTCCTTTTTATCATGTTACACTTGGATTTTTGAATAAAAGATATATAAAAATACACTAAAATGTGGTTTAACAGAAAAATTGTTTCTCTTTTATCTCAGTAAATATTTCTTTTTAAAATAGACCCAAAGTACTTCCAAACTTGCTTCATAACATTAGTCTACATCTGGTTTGAATCTTTAACCCCCATATCCTGTTTTTAGGAACCAGTTTCATAGAAGCACCCTGATACTCTTTGCTCTTTTTGTGGCAATGCAGAGGAAACAATATCTCACTTATTTTTTGACTGCACTCACACTCACATATTTTGGATTAATCTTAATAATTTTTTGAATATCAAATTTGACTCTTCATTTAAATCAAATATCCAATATGTACTATTAAGTTTGTCAAAAAAAGGAAAAATAGGCCTGGACAAGGTATGTGTAATGAACCTTCTCTTAATTATAGCCAAATTCCATATTCACTGTTCCGAATTTGCTAAACAATGACCAAACATTATTGTTGTTAAAGCTGTACTGTTATCTTATTTAGAAAGCACTGAGCAAAGTTTACATCCCATAGCAAGGAGTCTGTGTGAAAAGTATCATGTCGACTGAAATCTAATTAACCTTAAGCTTTTTTACTTTGTTTTGGATTATTTGTTGTATCTTTGTTGGAATATAAATGTTATAATTGCATCCATCCTGAAATGTTTGTATACTCATGTATATTCGTCACTAAAAAATGTGATTTCCCTTAAACTAAAGTATGAAAGTATTGAGGAAATTTAGATGAAGTTTGAAAAGTAGCCATTGTGCCTCTCACTGTTTTAATATTATTAGCCCATATATATATATATGTGATGCTTTTGATGTCATATTACTATTATAGTAACATGTATAAATCATTTACTGCTGTAGATGTTTAAGGTTGAGCTCATTTTAACTACTTCATGTACTGATCAGTGGTTTGATCTGCAGTGATACATCATATTCTACAAGATTCCCCCATGTTTATAATCCTGACACTTTTCATGAGCTCAGAAAAAACAAGAATATTTTCAATTTTATAACCATGCATTTTCCAGATAATCCAGATAAACTGTATATCAGCTTTCAAAAGTGGGCTTTTTTTTTTTTTTTTTAATCACTTGCATTATAATTTTTTTGGGACATTTTTCACACTCATCACAAACATAAAAATCTGCATATTTTAGATACATATTTTTCACTGAACAGTAATGGGGGGGTTAATAATGATAAATTAAAGCTGTCAGACAAATAGTGGAGTAAAAAAAATACCATACTTACTCTGAGATAGAACTTGTTAAAGCATTTAAGTCAAAGCACTTAGTTACATTCCACTACTTGTCTTTTGTATTAATACTACATCAAGTAAGAGTAAATATTTGTAGCTGTCCAGTTTTTATTTGTGTCTTTTTGTCTGATTGTCAGTAGAATTCCAAAATATATTAAACAGCTTTTTATGAAACTTGATGGTAGAGTTGGGCCATCTGTCTGTCTGTCTGTCTATTTATTTATTTATAATGGCACTGGTCATCTCATTGAATTACAGAGGTGCATTCTGCTGATTTCTGCCTGCAAAGACAATTTCTTTAAATTACTACACATGTAAAGAATTCCTAATCAGTAATATCAGTAGCTTTTGATCAACTGAGTCTGCAAGCTCCAGGATCAACATCTGACCTTCTCATTTTCTCATTGACTTCTTCGAATGATAGTAAAAGGTTGTTTCGATTGTGATATTACTGGATATTGTCGATTACTTCGCATACTTTCTTTGAAATGAGGATGTGATAACAAGACACTTGAGGATTTCAAACCCTCCCCCTATTCATATCCACCACAAAGAATAAGTCCACTATGTTATAAATACACTCAGAAAAATATCCATATGCTACAAATCAACTCAAGATTCATGTTTCTGTCAT
Organism: Ostorhinchus angustatus; assembly: GCA_029822955.1. Classification (NCBI taxonomy): domain Eukaryota; kingdom Metazoa; phylum Chordata; class Actinopteri; order Kurtiformes; family Apogonidae; genus Ostorhinchus; species Ostorhinchus angustatus. The sequence goes on from JAPTMW010000028.1 coordinate 12,724,544, forward strand.
GAATTGCTTTGGAGTTTGGTGTAATCTCAGTGTCAGTTCAGTCACTTCATGATCAGACTGAACATGAACAGGTCTTACATGAAAAAGGAGCAAATAATGAACATAAAATCCAAATCTGAAGTTGCTATGTTCAAAACTTAAGTCAGAAACATCCATCAAATATGGCAGATTTAGAATTGAAATGGAAATATCCTCTCGATTGTGGATAGTATTCTGGATCTGCAAGAAATTGATCATGATGATAGATATTGTCAGCATGTGTATGATTATTTTCTTTTTTTTTTTTAAGCTTCTCTATCCTACAATTAGACTTTTTTTTTTTTTTTTTTTTTACCGCAGAGTAAAATCAATAGTATTCAGCCTCATTTGTTTCTGCCAAAAAGAACAGCATACTGAGAAAGGGAAAATGGCTCCAATTAAAAGTGGATGAAGCAAAAACCAGGTACAGAAATGTCTTAAATCAATATCTATCAACAAAACAATATAAAGTGTTTATTACGTTTTCACAGCGATACAAAGACAGACCCTTAAATACAGTAGAACAATTGAATGGAGTATTTGGCATGTGTGTGTAAAACAAAGAAAATGATGAACTTGGCAATTTTACACTGTTTTCATTTCACATTCATTCTGTTTCTTGAGGACTTCTGGCCTTACTACAAGTAGAACAAAGGATATTTTTGTTGAAGATGAAGAAAACTAGTGTGTTTCAGTAAAAATATGAAATAATAGAGGGCCATCTGCCTTAACAGAAACTGAGGTAAAGTGATAAAAGTATTGCGTTTGCTGAAATCTTCACATCGGTTGTGATAAATGTCTTATTTTAACTTCATTAAAGGCACTCGCATTAGCACCTTTTTTCATTCTCCCTCTCACATGCTGAGCCACATGCTGTAGCAGTACAGCACAGTGTCAGCAGGGGGTAGAAACATGCTCTACAGCTTTCACCCAATCCAATAGGTTTCTGTGATAGCCTTGCAAACCACACAGTGAGGTTTCTGGCTCAAGAGCAGCAAAGTAAAAGAAAAATATTAATTATAAAATTTAAAAAAAAAAAAACCAAACAGTCCTGTTGAAGGTCAACAAGAATTTTCACATGGTCCACTTCAAGATGTACCAGCCACCTCAGATTATATCATATAAAACATTCAGTGTTGTTCTCTCACATGTCACCAGACACGTCCATCCAGCCTTGAAAGACGTGCAGCTCCTCTTTGGTTCTTCCTCAGCTCATTGATTTGTCTCTTTACAAAACTGAGGTATGTCAATCATCCTTTACAGCAGTACAATCTTGATCCAAATCGAAGCTTCATCTGCATGGAAGTTATCAATTTTTCTTTGTAAAGTTCCTTGCCGTATGAAAGCTTGGTCACACAGGTAGAACACCGCTGACGGTGTCGGCGTTGAGTGGATAAGATGAGTCCGTTTGAATGGTTTGTCTCGTGTTTGTGTAGAAAGTTTGAGAAGGTGAGAAGTCCAAACTAGGTGAAAGGATGTTGTACGGAAGCTCCATCGACTGGCGGATACTTTCTTCATATGTTGGAGGAGGCTGTAAGATACAAAAAGGCAGATTTTATTTAATAGATAGATAGATAGACAGATAGAAAGCACACTTAACATAATTAATTAGAAGTATAAAAACAGATGTGGATATGGTGCAAAAATAAACTTTAAT
>JAPTMW010000028.1:12738317-12756373 GCA_029822955.1 Ostorhinchus angustatus
AACACTGATCTGGATAGGGACCAAACACACTCTAGAATAAAGTTAAAATCAACTCTATTAGTGTTAATTTGACACAGTAAAATTCACTGTGTACATGTTGAAAAGGTATGAAAAACACAGACTAAGAAGTCATTGAAGATGTCATGAAGAAGTAAAGTAGAAAGAAGCAGTATAAAATGGAAATATGCTGAAGTATAAGTAGACTATTGCAAATTAGGTTACTAAAGTCTAACTTTAGTAGCACATGTAAGGACGTCTCAGGTGTTCAAAGTCAGTGATTCACCGTATTTTATATGATTTTATATCAAGGATTCAGAGACTGAAAAGAGTCAGGTTGCCTACAGGGCAAATCATTTTTTTCTCTCAGTCACTTTTCTTGAAATAAAGGCAATACGTGCACAGCTTTATACACACATAATAAAAATCAGAACTAAATGGCTTCCACGGGTTTAAGTCAGTATTTAGTGTGATCTGCTGATTTAAACAAAGTAGACTAATCATGTGTTAATGTGTAACAGAATAGTAGTGTAGTAAATCTCATACTGTCTGAACAAACGAGGTAAAGAAATTTACATGCAAAGGAATGTTAAACTAAATATTTTGTGGAAGCTTGATTTCTGAAAAAAAAAAGAGGTTTTTTTTGGGGGGGGGGGTATTTCCTGTATATACTGGCAAAGATTGATGTGTGGTTACTATAACATTGCTAACACAACAAACCTAGTGGTGACTTTGGACTTGCACAGTTCAGCAGAAGGAAAAAAAATCTTTGTCAGGAAAAATCTATTTTGAATAAGTCTGGATGACTGCATATTCTTATAATCATTTTCTTATACAATGATTTTATTCTTCTGTGTTATCATTTGTTGTATTTGTACTGTCAACTCAATGTCAATTTTGTCAACTGTCCATTTTACCTTTTATTTATTATTTTTTTATTCTTTTTATTAAATTTGTTGTTTAAGCACTTTTTCTTTTATCTCTGAATATTATTTTTTATTAAGATAAAGAACTATGAAGAATGAACACGTGTTCAAACAACAGTTTTCTGTCACTGTTAAATGACAAATTTTATTTTCTTTCAACAACTTTATTGAACATTTTAAATGTACAACTGAACAAATATATTTATGCTCTACATTGAAAATATCGAAGAAAAAAAAATAAAACTATTTTATCCAATAGTAAACCATAACTGAAAAAGGAGAAAATATGGTAAATTACACCAAATTATTAAAGAGTACGATCCAAAAACAAAATAAAAATGAACACATAAAAATTCCAAAACAAAACCATAAAGACATAATTTTTTTTATCTTCGTAATGTGAGTGATATAGGACAGGTTTATCACTCTTATCAGCATTTACAACTATCAGTGTGTTAACATATTAAATGCCATGAAATGTTTTCCCCCTTTCTGTGCCTTTATGGACTATAGTTTACCTTGCATGACAAACTTTGCCTGCGCGTGGTGAGCGAGTGACACCGCGTGACCGCGCAGTTTAGAATGCTCCCTCCACGCGCTCCCCCTCAACTGGAGTCGAAAAAATGGTGGCCAGCGCTCGAGTACAGAAGCTTCTCCGTCGGTATAAACTAGCGATCGCCGCCGCATTAACTATTCTCCTGATCCAAGGGCTTGTAGTATGGAGTCTAAGAAGTCTGGAGGAAGGCGAGGCAGAGGTGAGCGGCTATCTCTTGATTTATTTATACAATGACAGTGATTCTATGGGCTTTAATTGTAGAGCTAGCCGTTAGCTCGTACCCTAGCTTACTGTGTGTTGTGATACAGTAAAGCTAGCTAAGTTAGCAGTTGGGGAATAGCCCTGTTCCGCTTGCCGAACAGTTCACTACAACTGGACCAGCCCTGTCTTGTCTCTCTGTCGCTTTGGCTGTCTGTCTATCACTGACCACAGCACACTGAACAATTAGTGACATTCTTACAAAATCACTGCCACTGACATAACTAGTTGTATGGTTGTAAACTTGTACAAGCTAATATAAGCAGCGATAAAATGGTCTTAACACTGATGATTGTACATTTTACATGGAGTCCCTGAATTGTGATAACTAATAGACAGGGGAAAGGCATGATGGTGTGTTCTCAGCTCAAAGTAAAAGAGATAATGAAGTGATGATGCAACTTTCATATAAACTGGCTCTGTTATGATTCACTTTGACTACAAACAGTTCGCCTGTTTGACCTGGACCGCCTCCTATGTCTGCCTCAGGACATGCAGCATCTGTTCTACTTATTTGTTTTGCTCATTTATATCCACCAGTGGCCTTTCACAGTGGAGCTGTTCTGTCTCTGTGACCTTCACTAAGCTTTGAATTTACCCAACACCCAGGGAGCATATCCCAGGGATAAAAGCTAAAGTTAAACAGAAAGTTGCCTCGACTCTACAATCCTAAAACAATTTATTTAACATTAGCCAAGTTCTCTGTGGGACTCTTATCTTTGTCTCTTTCACACACCTGGAGCCCAATACCTCTAGGCAATGCCTGTTCCACTTCTCCTTCTAAATAAGGTAAGGTAAGTTGTTAACAGATGTGACCTGTGGAGGATTTAAAAAAATGTTTTATTGAGGCACGCTGATACCATGAGTGCCACAGGCATGCAAGCTGAAACCTGAGTGCTGTCTCTCGATCATGATGTTACTAGACTGGAGTGTGCATAATATGCCCTCACATTGATAAGTTACAGATCTGTGCCCAGGGAGCGAAGCAGCCATCGGGAGAAATTAATTGGTTTCAGTGGTAAGGAGAAATTCAACCCTTTCATCACATAGGCACAATGAAGAATTATGATGCTGTGGTTGCTATTCTTGCGGTTTCTTTTGCTCTATGCCATATATATTGACATCAGCCAAAATGAAGCAATCAATTTCCTATGTACCAGCATGAAAGTCTGGTTTGTGGCAATACAGGAAACATGACATGTGATCCATCATGTAGCAGAATTGATGTTCAGTTTGACTTGTATCACCTGCCTCTATAAGCCTAGAGGCTTTCATCTGCCTCTTCAGGCTGAAACATGCTTTTCCAAATGTATAGAAAATTTTGTGCATGAGGAAACAGTTGAAGGCTTAAGTGTAGCTGTATATCAAGGATCTTAAAAGCTCAATAAAAACCAGTAGCTGTCTGTGGTCTTGTGGAAAGCAGTCATACCCACTAGCGCTAGATTATAATCGAAAATGAATAAGAAATGTCTGTTAAAAAACAGCCAAGAGAGTTAATTTTATTAATAATCCAGTTTACAATTTAGTTTTTAATTAATGGTCTAAAATGGAAATCAGACCTCTCTGTGTGCGTTCTGTCCTCATTCGCTGTGAAGTGTGGCTTGGGAAATGTGATATTGCTGCTTAGTGCACATGTCAGCTCCACATGCAACTATGTTGACAGACGCAAATGTCAGTGCAAGGGGTCTTTGCATATTTGCAGACTTGGACGCAGAATCAAATTTCATGCTTATGAAGGCATATTAATCATTCGCATACCTCTGAACAGTGCACGTTAAGTCCGGAAAGCTCACGAAGGCAACTTAAGTGACAGTGGCTAGATTCCTGCAATAACTTGCATATGCTACAGTCGGTGGCTTGCTGTGCATGTGTGAACACAACCGCATGCATGGTATTAAAGGCTTTTTCACAGAAGGAAGGAAAAGGATTGTGAGGAAAGAGGACGTTCACAGACTGTTCCTCCATCATCCTTGTCTCACCCACTCCCTCCCCATTCTCTCACATGGAGCCGAGCGCTCACTGCTGCTTCCCACTTCAGCAGATGGCAACGCTGATATGGTTTCACTCAACTTTAATTGGAAAGTAAAGAGGCCGACTCGCTTGCCTTTGAATCAATAAATTTTTGACATGATGGTGTTAATTAAAAGCTGTGAAAATGGGTGATAAGGAAAATTGAAATGTTAGAAGATATGTTCTTTGCACTAGTGTTTTTATAGTCATTTTGCTGCTGTGAGCCACAAGAAAGGTTAGTAACACCATTTAAAATGTGGAACCCTTCACTGCCTTACAGAACATTAAAGGCTTTATCACAATTAAATCCCACCATATGATCTACTTTAGTGCCACAGTTTACATCTGGACATCAGGATAGATGATCATCACTGCTACAGTTTAAAGAAAAATACTGCTAACCATTGTTTAGTGTAGCTTTGCTGTTAAAATAATATTCTCTAACAAAGACTAACTTTACATGCAGATAAGAAATCAGCCATATTGAGAAATCACAAAACCATGATAAATCTTTTTTTACTGATTAAAGTAAACCAGGTTTCTTGTTGAGTTAATGCTTAGGAATTTGTCCAGCTTCTTGCCAAAAGCTGAAAATAACCAGGTCCCATAAACCACTGAAACTGGCAGCACAGCACTGTGACTGGTATGTTACTGGGCTCCACTACACCTCTTACTGTAATGGGTTTTAGAGTGCAGTTGGCAATTAGTAGCTGACTCTGTTGTATTGTTTGGCAGCTGGTTTACTGACTGTATATTATCTGGCGCACTGTTGCACCATGCAGCCTCAGTCCTTCATTTCCCAGTGTCTCTGTTGTTAGGGTGCCAGCAGCGCCAGGCGAGAGAACCCGCATTCTGCCGTATCGTCTGACAGAGGCAGAAAGCTCTCGGCCCACTCACTGTTCTTTTTCCTCATTTCTGAGCACACATTTTGAAGGGCCTTTTTGTGTTTTATGTGCCAAAACTATGATACTGCTTGGCTAAAAGATTAAGTACTGGCTTTAGCAATGTATTTTCATAGCCTGTTTTTCTGGAGGTGTGATTTGAGACTGATTATCTTCATACACTTGCTCTGAAATTATATTAAATGTTCAGGACTTGCATCACTACTGGAACTCACTCCATTTATGAAAAAAGCAACTGAGTTTTACAAAGTTATGACTGTTTAAGTGGTTAAAATGGGTTAGAAATGCAGCTTTTAAGCTTTTATTTAAACTTGCACAATTTTTACTTTGGTACACACAAACCGACTGTCTCCATACATTGCATATTTCCACTGAACCACAGCTATGTGACAAATACTGGATTTAAGGTCTCAAGTTGCAGCCACAGACTAACTATGAGATATTTTTTATTACTCCAAGGCAGATATAAGAGGATCATGTCTCAACATTATAAGTGTCTGTAAAATCTCAAGTCTGTGATTTCAAGATCAAATTGTCGTGCATAGTTGGGATAAAAAATGCAGAATGTCAGTCCAATGCAAAGACTGTCAGCACATCTATTACTGCAGGCAGTTTAACTCCTCAATAAATACCATTTTATACATTAAATAATAATGGTAGACTTGGTAACTATTTGTTTGCAGTAATTTAAACAACAGTTTTAACAGAATATCCACCACTTCAGGGACAGAGGTTTATGCTCACTTATCGGGTGTTTGTTTTTCCCACTTTCTTCTTTCATCAAGAGGAATACAGAGGTTTGTTGACGTTTATAGAGTTAAATACTAGAGTAAATTTGTGCTTTTTTAAAGTATGACGTTTCCCTGTCCAGGCTTGTGCTTCTTGCAGATTAGCTACACAATAAGACAGAGACTTGGCTAAAAATAACACAGATCAGTGTAATACGGGAAAAAAGGATCCAAGTAAACACATCCTGCCCTCTGGGGCTCTTTATGCTGTTGTCTTAGTGGATGTCTGTGGGTTTTTTATATGTTGTATCAACATTTCCTCTCCAGTTTAAGGTTATTGACTAAGACTGGCTACAATTGGATTTAGAATGTGTTGTTATTTCATGTTCCTCTCACTGTTTTCCTCTCTCCTTTAGAGAAAAACACGACGGTCAAAGCTGCCTGACCACAACAACCAGGACCCAAAAAGAGATACTGCACTTTGGGTAAAGCAAAATTCTCTGTCAGGGAGGAACAGAGGCCGATGGAATACCAGGTCGGAAAGGACAGGGGGCACAGCAGCCAGTGCACTGAGAAGAGGGACAAGCCGGAGAGGCGGAAAACCCAGCATCAGATTGAAGACTCCACAGGGGCAGGGGGCTGGTTTGGATGGCATCGTCCCCCATGACCTGTCCAGCAGCCGGAACTTCACCGAGAGTCGTGGTGGCACAGATGGAGCTGCTAGATTACCAGCTGTTGCCATACCAGGAGAACCCGGCAGTGTGGACGGGGCCCACCAAGCCCCCAGCAGTGACTTTGTGCCTAAATGTGATATCATAGGCAAGGACGCACTGTCGGCCTTGCATCGTGCAGCGTCACAGCAGTGCCGACAGGAGATCGCTAACATCGTGTGCCAGCATCAGGCTGGACAACTCATGCCAGACTCGCTTCCTCAGTTCTGCCCCCAGCTCGGTGAGAATGAAAGTTATAGTTTAAAACTTTAATTTGTTTTCGTTTTTATTTAGTCTTTTAATTATTTTTTTTTTCCAATTATATCTACTTCACAAGTGTACAAGTTGGTTACATTTTGCTTTTAGTTTCACATCTAGTTGTCTTTTTTTTTTTTTTCAGTGTTACTTTTGTATTAATTATATCCCATAAATGACATTCAGGGATATAATGGTTCTACCCTGAACACCGCTGCCGCCAGATCCACTGCCACTGGATATCCTTTGTGCGAATGCGATAACTAGGACAGATTTGGTTGGATTTCTTATCCCTGATAATAAGCACGAGGGACCCCTAATGGAAGAAGCCTATCGATTTCAGCCTCTCTTTGAGTGCTATAAGTCATCTAAATGGGGGCGATTTAGTTGAAAATCAGTTTTTTTGGACATAAATCAAGCAATAAATGGGTCATTTTAGATAAAATTTGGTTCGTATTGATCATATTACAAATGTCCATCCAGAGTTCATTTGGTGTCATTTTCATTCACTAGTTGGAGTTTCGTGGGGTAAAATTGGTTCGCTGACTATTATTCTGTCACTATCAGGTTTATGTAGCTTTATACATAGATTTATATACAGCAGAGGATTTCGGGGATATATCCTTGCAGTCGGCCCCGACTGTGTAAGCCCGGTTTCATTCAGGTATTATGTGAATAGCCTTAATTTCCATATTGTGCAGGGTCATTAGACTGTACATGATGAACCATTGACTTTGAAAGTTGACGTATTTCTTCAGTGGTAGTTTCACTACCACCCTACAGACCTGAATTCTAGTTGCAGACGGGCGACAAACTTACTACAAACACTGTTCCACCACACTCACTTTGGGTAAACTCAACCCAAAGTGAGTGTGGTGATAAGATCATGAATGTTATCTTTGAGTATTTTGTATGAGGGTCCATCATAACAAAACCCTCCATAAGAGTTTTTGTAAATTTTACAAACAGCTCTGGAAAACTTAAGAGACTACTCACTTCACTATTTATTTTTATGTGTTGGTGTAAAATGAACAAATGACATAGTTTTTTTCCCTCAACTTTCAAGCAAAAACATTGTCATTTAGTGTATTTATTTGTAGAACGTAACAGTTGGTCAAAATAAATAGCAATTTTTTTCAGACTTTGAAAATGCAAAGAAAACAAGGTAATACCAGTGTTTTAATTTTGGAATTTGTTGTAAGCAGCTAAGCTGTGTTCTATGTCTCATGATTGTCCCGCTTACTTTTGATCACAGGTTTTTTATGGTGTGAAGGTCCAGATATTTGGAGTGGTCTCTTTAATATTTTCCAGAGCTGTACAGTGTGAACTAGTGACATAAGTAAGCATAGTGATGAAACACAACTCAATTACAGTGTAAGGGCTGCACTGAAGCAAAAACACTCCACCCACCTCTCTGGCTTGGTTTATTTGTTCCAGTGAGCACAGTTGGCAGTTTTTGTATGTGCTTTCTTTGGAGGAAAAATGCAAAATGAATAACTCCTTCATTCCTGTACATTTCACTTATAAATCTGTTATGAAGCCTATAAAAAACCCTCTTTATTTCTGTCTTTTATGGCCAGGCGTGTCCAATCCGGTTCAGGCTGTTGGTGAACTGGACAACAGCTTGGCAAAGGTGGAGAACCCAGTCAGGGTGGCGTTTGTGCTGATGGTCCATGGCCGTGCTGTACGGCAGCTCAAGCGTCTCATTAAAGCCATATACCACAGAGACCACTACTACTACATTCATGTGGACAAGGTAAGTCCTCAAAGGACATCAGTACCTTGAACACCATAGAGAAACATTAATATAAAACACTACATGACATATAAAGAGTGTCTTTGTGATTTCTCACATTATTATTTACCTATAATGTGCAGTGTATAGGGCATTCAGTGTCCTGGCTACACTTGAGCTCACACTGTGCTTTACCGGTTTGGTCTTCTTGCATTATGAAGGTTAAATTTATCCCACGGGTCGCACAGTGTGGTTAACAGGATTAGCCTGGATAGAGAGAAGTGCGGTTATTCTTAGGGGCTGGATTTAGCTGAGGAAAAGTCTGTTGTGGTGTGCAGCTGGAAGCCAAAAGACAAACGTATGGCTGCTGATACTGAGGCAAAGACCTCAGGTGTGTAAAGCACAGACAGCAGCAGAGAACAGGTGCCTGTCAACGGTGCACCTGTGTAGCCAGAAAGGTTGTCGAGTCCCGGGGAGTCGTCTGTTCTGCTGCCAAGGGACGGTGGAGGGCTTAGCAGAGGCAGTGATGAATACGGAGTCAGTGGGACAGTCACGCCACGGACTCAGTCTTAGACCCTTTGTCAGCTTCACCTCATCCATCTCTGAGGCAAAAGCCTGTTTGAGAGATGAGACTGTTAGAGGTCAGGCTGTGCTGGAATCAGTCTGCCAGCACCTCCTCAGAATTCTTCTCCCGGTTGTGTGTGATTTGATTCACGTGTCTTCTCCTGTGTTATTTCCTTTCAGAACAGAAACACAGATAACAAGCAAACACTGCATCACAAGTTCAGACTGTTATTATTTAGTGGTTTAAAGAAAGAAGAAAGAAACCATTTGTTTTAACAGTCGCCTCTTTGCCGATATAAAACGGCAAGGGTCTAATGTTTTAGTGTAGGACAAAATTAGCAACACACTGTTTTTGCTTGACTAAACCCAATTGGACTTGATGCACATGAGCAATTACTTTACAAGTGTCTTTTTCCCTTGAAGTGCTCATTTACTGCGTCAGAGCCTTTTATTAGCCGAGTTTACTTGGAAACGGAGTGCTCGTTAATTAGTTAATAATGAATCTGATTAAGCGCCAAGAAAAGGAAGGTACTGATTTCCTGGCTTCCTCTATTTTCAGACCGACAGCGATTGCATGTTTTCAAAATTTTAATTTGTTGGCATTAATCTGGACTCTTTAAATCAACTTTTCCTTCCTTCATCCTGTCTTTTATTTTGTATGTTCTTTCTCCAGGCTAGTTTGTAAGAAAGCTCTTAATCTTTGAACTTAGATTGTGATTTTTCATTCAACAAGAGCACTCACAATGCCATGTGACTTTTGTTCTGCTTGGATCACATTCTCTGTCAACATGAGCCAGCTTTATATGATTTTCTTGGCAGAGCAGCATCAGTGGATCTGGCTAACATGACAACTGCAGTGCTGCTAAAATCCGATTATCACTGGTGATACAGAGTTTAACTGTTTGACACTTTGCTTTGAAATCCTCCAGCGGTCTGGCTACATGCATCGTGAGGTCCTGCAGATAGCCCAGCAGTACCCAAATGTCCGTGCCACCCCATGGCGCATGGTCACCATCTGGGGAGGAGCCAGCTTACTGAAGGCCTACCTTCACAGTATGCAGGACCTACTCTCTATGTTGGACTGGAAATGGGATTTTTTCATCAATCTCAGCGCTACAGACTTCCCCACCAGGTTGGTCGACCATAAATGAACATTGGGGTTGAGGATAATTTCCTAATTTTGCTGGAGAGTTACGTGTGAGTTTACTTGGATGTTATTTAAACACAGTATAATATCCAGTAAATGCAGATTAAAAGGAGAGAAATGCACATTAAACTAAACCAGCTAACATTATGCTACTTACATGTTTCTGATAAGCCACATTTGAAGCTGATGAGTGGCAGAGAATTGTTATGCATTTCACCATCATCTTTTACGCCCTCAACATGATCCCACCCTTTGAATCTCTGCCCTGACATAACATTAATTAATAACCATCAAAGTGAACAATTGGGTATTTCGTGTACAAAAATGTAACTGAACTCATTAAGTTCAAACACTAGTATAGTGTTTGACAAGGATACGAACACTCTTTTGCCAAATTTGAAAACACTGCCTTTTTCATTTTTATTCTTTGTTTTTCCACCAGTTGTTATTCTCTCCTAATAAATGCTTAAAATAACAATGTTCTCTTTTGGAATTTGGCCAGACATGTCAGATGCTATAATGAACAAAAATCTTAATTTTAACTCTATGCCTATAAGTAGTACAGTCTCTTAATTTCCTGCAGAGCTATATGTCTCGTACAGAATAATGTTTCACTATCGACCACTTGTGTTAATTAGTTCCTGCTTGGGCTTTTTCTTATTGATGGCTCATTCCTCCAGAATTACCGGTAGATTTGTTTCTGTCTCTGACCTACAATGACTGTAACTGTTACTGCAGCATTTCCTGTGGACATTTGCAAGAGTAAAATATTTTTGAGTAAAAGTATGAAATGTTTTGTTTTGATCACAGACTTGACTGTCATCTGTCTCTAACCCAGTTTAGCTAGATTTATAGACTTGTTGTGAGCTTATTTCAACACAAATGTTTTACAATTCTCTTGATCTGTCCTGAGGAACATTACATGAATTACTTGGAATTTAACGGAAAAAGCATATCTGGAGTCAAATTGAGTTCATTTCCAAAGAATTGTCTGGCTTTTTTCCTCCCTGACCAAACCCTTCATCCTTTCACTTCTCACCATTATACTTTTCTACAGGACCAATAGTGAACTGGTGGCATTCCTGTCACAGCATAGAGACAAAAACTTCCTCAAGTCTCATGGGAGAGAGAATGCCAGGTGAGGTAACACGTACGATGTATCAGAAAGTTTCAAAAGCGTACCTATTGTCATTCTTTTGTGTTGTTGAACAGCCCAGAAGAAAACAGTGCGACCGTTTGTATTAATACACGTTTCAGAAAGCACTAAATATACTGTTTTTTCATTCAAGGTTTATTAAGAAGCAGGGTCTTGATCGTCTTTTCCACGAATGTGACAACCACATGTGGCGTCTCGGTGAACGCCACATCCCAGAAGGCCTGGAGGTCTCAGGCGGCTCAGATTGGTTCGCACTCACTCGGCGCTTCGTGGAGTACGTCATCAACTCCCAGGACAAACTGGTGTCGGGGCTGAAACAGTTCTATTCCTACGCTCTGCTCCCTGCTGAGGTAGGGACGCCTGAGGTGGTCTGTTTATCTGCTGCTGTTGAGACAGTTTGATGTACAAGTCTGTCTGAGGCTCAGGGTCCCCCGCTAAGCCAGAAGAGTCTAGCAGCGGAGATAATGTAATACTTTAAGCGCCAGGGTGCAGTAGAGGTGCCAGACGAAAGGAGAGTTCACTAGAGTTTATTTGGCTGTGCAGTTTCATGTCTCAGAGGAGCTACTCTGCTTTGTTTGCCTTTGTTTTGTGCTGTAGAGGTGTGACATTTTGCAGTTTCGAGTCAGTGGTTTGAAACTGTTGATGCATGTGTTTAAGGGTGTCGGGTTTACAGTAACTTCACTGTCGCACAGCTTTAGTATTCCTCCACATGAAATATTGCATTTACCTCCTGTGCCCTTTGTTTGCAGTCCTTTTTCCACACTGTGCTTGGGAACAGCCACATGTGTGAGTCTCTGGTGGACAATAATCTGCGGGTCACCAACTGGAACCGCAAGCTGGGCTGCAAATGCCAGTACAAACACATCGTTGACTGGTGTGGCTGCTCTCCCAACGATTTCAAACCGTCAGACCTCATACGGATCCAGGTAAGTGAGCCAGACCTTCACAGTGCAGAACTCACTAAAAAGCTTAAATCAAATCGATGTTTTATTTTTTTAAGTCTTTAGCTTGCGGGTCTCACATGCTTGATTATTACATATTTACTAGACCTGTGGGATATGAAGAAATATGCCATGAGATAACATTGTTTGGTATTTCAATAATATTAAGAGTTGCAACAAGCAAATAATTAAATAACATATACAGGTCCTGTGTGTTTTTGCTAGTCTCGGTCTATTGAATAAAGAAATTATATTGTGAGCATTTTATTGAACAAATTGTGGATTAGTACCCAACAAATTAAACTGAAAATGAGTATTTAGCTCTGCACCCTTCAAAATATTTTCCTGTAAACTAAAAAAACCCCATCTCCATAATGTAAAGAAAAAATATTCGGAGGAAAACGATAATTCATTCTCCAAATGGCTTAATTGTATTAGATGGTTGTAGGGATGTTCGGGCCTATCCCAGCTATCGTCGGGTGAAGGCGGAGTACACCCTTCATCAGTTAATTTCAGGGAATGATTAAATTAGCTTAAATACATTGAACTTGCTGACACACACTGGTACTTCCTGATTGGATAAATGGTAGATTGTGGGCTGCATCTGATATGACTAAGGTTCACTTCCTGAATGTGAATAAAATAATTTTCTTTATTCATCATGTTTCACGTTGTCTTCTATCTGACCATTTCATCTTGGTCTCTTTTTATCCACAGCAATTGACCCGACCGACTTTCTTTGCCCGCAAGTTTGAGTCCACTGTAAACCAGGAGGCTATCGACATCCTGGACACTCACCTGTATGGCCAGTACGCTCCGGGCACAGTTGCCATCAAGGCGTACTGGGAGAGTCTGTTTGAGCAGCTGGATGGTGTCAGCTCACTCAGTGATGTGGCTCTGACTGCCTATAGTTCTTTCTTTCGTTTGGGTCTTAAGAATCTGGTGACCACTCAGAGCAGCATTGAGGCCTGCAGGTCCGTAAACCACCTTTATTTTATCTTGGCTCAGTAGATGGAGAAATGTCATTTTTGTCTCTTATTTCTGATTATTTTTGTAATGCGTTTTTTCATTTTTGCAGGTTTGAACCTGTAGGCTATCCTCTATCAGTACACTTGTACTTCTATGATGATCGTTTCCAAGGATACCTGGTCCATCAGGAAGTTCAGAACGTGGGGTCAAAGGCCAGGGAGACACTGGAGATGTGGGCAGTGCCCCAGGCCACCCTCGTCCTAGAGAATAACCTTAAAGAATTTGAAAGACTCAAGAACCTGGAAGTAAGTGCAGTGTGAGGGAAGAATTTGAATCGCATTCATTGTGTTTGTCTACAGGTGACTGGTGTGAAACAGTCGTAACTGTCTGTGAAGTCACTGGACTGTAGCTTTAAAGATCAGAGTAGCTCAATAAAACTGCTTTGGGTCAGATTTAAAAGGAAGGATGGTATAATTGTGATTTAATCTGATGAGAACTTTGAAACTCAGAGTCATGGAAAAGATTTACAGTGTTCTTCTGTCCATATATTTATGAAAAAGAAATTAATCATTTAACTAACAAATCCAAGTTTACAACATTAAATCAGTTTTATTGTAATTGATTAACACAATATTCAGTACTACAGCCATGTCAACTTGTAGGTATTGAAAATACCATTGGTTTTATGGCATGTAAATGATAATATATTGATGTCTCTAAATCAAACCCCGGTGGCTGTTAGCGAGGGCTCTGAGGTGAGTTAATCATCCTTTTACTGCCAACACTGGCTGGAAGTGAGGTTCAAGACGTCACTGGATTCAGAGGGATGATGGGGAAGTAATATTACTTAATGTGGACCGCGTTAATAGTACATCAGCACTGAGTGTCTCCTGTTGAGAGGGAGAACAGATGAATGCAGTAGCATCATCCTCCCCGCTGTCTTACCCTGTAGCCTCATTTAACGATGTACCTCCCAATTAGAGGTGTTGTAAATGGTTTGTTTTACTTTTTTGCTACTTCATCAACTTGTGCCTTTTACCAACTTCATCTCATTCTGTTTTTTACAGATCGGTACAGAGTGGGATCCTAAAGAAAGACTCTTCCGCAACTTCGGTGGGGTGATCGGGCCGTTAGATGAACCATTGGCAGTCCAGAAGTGGGCTCGAGGACCCAACCTCACAGCCACTATCGTGTGGATTGACCCAGCTCTGGTTGTGGCAGCATCATATGACATCAGTGTGGATGTGGATGCAGAGTACACCCAATACAAACCACCGCTGCAGCACCCTTTGCGGCCTGGGGCTTGGACTGTACGGGTGTTAAAGCAGTGGGAGCGCATTGCAGAAGTTCACTTCTTGGTCATGCCTTTAACCTTTAAAGATAAGGAGCCGCTACGCAAAGGTGAGGCAGAGACTTGGAGCATTTGAACCAAATCTCAGTTTAACGATTTCATGTGTTTGTTTGATTTAGGGCTGTGCAATATATTCCCGTATCCAGACATATTCCCACGTAATAAATCACACATCATAGACAATAATCAGTAAATTCTGTCAATAAATGTTTTCTAGAAAAATGACCACATAGAAAAGTCCATTTCCTACATTTTGAATTATATAGTCAAATATGAGTGCGTGCCTTAAATTTATTATTCTTTTTTTATTTAGTTCCATTTATTTAAGCATGTTGAAAAAAGTTAATGTATGAAATATAAGACCATAGAAAGCAGTTACAAAAAATTAAGTAATATAGTACCAAACCGTAAAACCAAACATTTAATACTCTTAAACAGTTGAGTGAGGGGAAAAAATACAGGTCTGATATAAATGCCATAATATAAACCAAAAAACCTAGACATGTAACTCTGTAGCAGAAAAATAACATAACAAGTAGGAAAGAATGCTGTGTGCATTCAGTTTTGTCCAAATGACGACAAACGCTGTGATTTGTAAATGATGGTCCATAATATGAACCAGCAGATATTTCTCATAGGATGAGATCATCAGATGATGTTTCCTATTGCACAGCCCTACTTCTATCTTTTAAAGACCAACTTCATTTCCTCCTCTTTAAATGTCATTGTTCATTCCAGGAGAGGACAGCTGGCTCCTGGCAGGTCCTCCAGGTAACCTGTACCTGGAGCAGAGCTTCCAGCAGCTGAGCTCTGTGCTGAAGTTGCCGCCACAGGAGCCCGCGATGCATGAGGCCCAGCGTAACGCCCAGCTGGTGGGTCGGCCTCTTGAAGCATGGCTGGACAATGGCATTGCATCTTTTTGGGTCATTGGTGACCTGTGTTCCACACAGACTTCCTCATGTCCTGCTTTGGGACCTTGCTCCAAGACTTCATGGAGTTCCATGTCTCCAGACCCAAAATCTGAACTGGGCCCAGTGAAAAGTGATGGACGGATCAGGTAGCCTTAAGAGAGGAGAGACTCGCTGACACGTAGACTGAGGCGGACCTGCACCAGAGGCCAGTCAGGTGTAGAAGGTCTACATGTGAACCTGACGCCTCTGAGGTCTGTCCAGAGCTCAAAGGCACATACAAGGACGAGGCACCTTTGTGCACTGAGAAGCCGACACACACTCTGAGGTGGTAACAGAGTGGAGACGGGATACGGCCGCTGGAATTTGCACATAGGAGACTGCAACCACACAAGTGTTTGTGGTTGTGTAGTTTGCCGAACGGTTACATGAATGCCAGATGTATTGTGTTTTTTGCTGCCTGGCACATAGGTTTTCAGTCAGGGTCTGTCGGGTGGGAGTTTGAAAAGAACCCTCTGCACATGTTTGAACTCTGTTTGGGCACAGTTTTCAGTTTTCCTCCGTTTTGAACGAATCAGAGAACAGTTGTCAAAACTCAACCACAGGCTCCTCGCTGTGTTCCGTCTTCATCATGAAGGAGAAGGGGACCTCAAAGTCACATAATTGTGCTTATTTTGAAGCATTATCTAAACATTCGGAGCAGACAGATAAAGTGCACTTTACTGTAAGACTGTAGCGTTACAGAGTTTACCTGGTTACAGCGTGATGAGTAGAAGTTTCAAAGTCAAAGATAAGGTCACATCAGTCGTCATTAATATTATAGTAGGTGCCTCTTTAGGCCAAATACCTGCACTGTCACCATTGCACAGACACATCAGCGATAGGGGGCGACAGATACTGATTATTGGTACTTGAGAGACCAAGAGTCGATATTTGGATTTTCAAATGTGGTTGAAAACCACAATCCTAGCTCATGCCCAGGACCTTCACCCGTTGGTGGCTGGGATGGACTCCAGCATCACTAAATTAATGAATCAATAAACACAAACCTTTGTTGAAATGATTTTAAGCATGAGTTTAATCATTTTCAGAATTATGTTAAAACAAAAAGGGAGCTCCTGACAACATTTCTTATCAAGTTTTATATCTAGGTGTGAAAAATAACCCCAAAAAAGATCAAGGACATAAATGAAACTAGTAAAACATTTGTGTTGAAATATCCGATAATCTGTCAACCTCTAACCACTAATACTTAACCAGATAAACAAAAAATAAGGAAATGGAGCCGGGATTCTTGGGTATGTCGGGGTTTTTTTTAGCATCTTTGTTTACTGTGACATATTTTTAATTTTGTGATTTTAGAACAATGTGTGTTATCTGTTGGTTCCCTGAATTTGATGTTACGTTGATTGTATGTCGTTCTAAAACAAAAGCCACTCTGAACAGTTTTGTGGTGAAGGGAAGTGCCTAGAGGGGTGCGGCATTGAACTGCACACAGTGGGACTGCAGTAGTTGACAAACAATCTCACCCACACTTCCATGATAACTCGTCAACCTCCACTGATAGACACCTGTAACCTTAAGTCGAGTTGTTTAGTGATGAATACGTTTTGTCGTGGTTAGGTTTTAGATTTAACAGAACTACAGCCAACGTCGTGAGGCAGAAAAAAATGGTGTGAGACGGCAAAAGTCTTTCAGAATACATACCTCGTCCATCTCGGTTACACACATTATTGTCACTCCTGTGTTTGCACCAGTTACATTTCAATTCGCAACATGCATTTCTACCATAGGACTCTAAAAAAATGTTACGCTCGACACTGTACGTTTCTGGATTTTAATCACACGATCAACAAAATCGACGCTGCCTTCACTGAGTTGATGAGTTGTTTACTATGGGATAATTGAACCAGATTTGTACATGTAATGCCTTTGAGAGGATAGTGAACCCCCGTTTGTCTCTTAGTTCACATTTTTTTCATGTGGTATTTTACGTAACCACCATATGAGTTTTTAAGTGACCTTGTTTACTTTGCACAGTACAGTTGCTTCAGTGAAGCCCTAGTTTTATTGAGATGAGAGCAGAGTAAATGTTGCAGCAGATGTTATTTTTCTATATTTGAGAGGATGTGTGTATGTTGTCTGTACATTTCCAATAATCTGTTTAAAGAAAAAGAAAAGAAAAGCAAAACTGCTGTCTACTTCTGTTGTATTTGACAGTCCACCCATTCAGTGTCATTTGAAGCAGACTTTCTGTTTTTGNNNNTGCATCCATGCCCCCCCCCCCCCCGAATGTATGGTGTCCGTCCCTGCTGTTGTGATAACCAGCAGTGGCTCTGAGTCATCCCGGGCTCTGTGTCTCTTATCGGAGTCTGGAACTTCAGCCTGTCACTGTACGCCCCTGGAGAAGCTCAGAGGGAAGGCATCCTGACTGATGACTCAATAAAAACACACTTAAGCGAACAATTTTGTGGTTTGTCCCATTTCATTTTTATGAATATCGACCACAGGGGTATTGTCGTACCCTGCAGCGTCTGTCTGTGTGTCTTCATGTTTGGTATTTAGATGCATCATGGGAAGCTCTTGGAAATAGGTCATTTTGGTGTTAAGTGTGACCTGCATTTTCAAGGTCCGATCAGGATTGTCCAATTGGAACAGGAGGGTTAATCTACGTTTTTCAGGTCTTTCTGGGTTTTCTCTTGCAGTTGTGCTCATAAGTTTACATACACTAGCAGAATTTGTGATTCTTTGGCTTTTTTTCAGAGTATATGAACGATGATACAAAAACTTTTCTTTCACTCATGGCTAGTGGTTTGGTGAAGACATTTATTATCAAACAAATGTTTGCTCCTTTTTAAATCACACGAGAAACTATCCAAACGACCCTGATCATAAGTTTACATACCCTAGTTCTTCATCCTCTGTATTGGCCCCGCCCCTTTA
>JAPTMW010000028.1:12904196-12923330 GCA_029822955.1 Ostorhinchus angustatus
ATAGATAGATAGATAGATAGATAGATAGATAGATAGATAGATAGATAGATAGATAGATAGATAGATAGATAGGCTTTAGTTATCCCAAACTGGGAAATTACAGAAGTAATAGAGTAACAGAATAATACAGCAGTAAATAAACTGTACCTGTGATATTTGATATGTGTATACATTTCATTTTGCATATTATATGAGAACTCAACCACAAAAGTAATGCACAGTGTTGACTGTTACGGTCAGACATTCTAAGCTATCTTTAACTTAGAAAAGGCTCCATTTTATTTTAAACTGAATTTTGGTTCAAAAGTTCAAGTTTGAAGGCACTTTTTCAATGTGCACCCAAAAGAATACCATTTAAAATAATGGTGTTGCACTATCTGCTACAAGCTTCAAGGGACCCACAGTAACAGTATACCAGTATACCCTCACCTAGCCACAGAATAACCTCGTCCACATCAAACGGATACTTCATGTCACCATCCACCAACCCTGGTGAATCCACAAACGTCACCAGACTGAAGCGTTTCTGCCGCGATGTACAGATCTCTGTGCTCAAGTACTCTGAAACACCTGGGGATAAATTGAGTGTTACCATAGAAACAGGGTGAAAAAAGAACCAATCAGGTGTTTATAAATTATGGTATTTTTTTATGACCAATAATTCAATTAAGAAGATTTGCTGAACCACCTGTAACATAAATCCACTTTAGTCTGACAGTACTGCAGCCCTATGACCTAAATACCTTTTGTATGACACATTGTATTTCAAGAAACTTAATTTGTCTCAGTGTAAGCCTTAAGGTTGTACTCTGTCATGTTTTCACATAATAACCAATAAACTGTGAGAGTTCTGCCACACTACTCCATAGTAAAAGGAATTGCATGGTGTGCTCATGGGGCAATTGGTCTCACCTTTAAACTCTTGCAGAGGCTTGAAATGCGGATATAGATGAAGGGTAGCATTCCCCTAAACAAAAAAACCACAAAAAAAACAGGAGTAGATCAGACAGATTGCAAATGTGGCATGACATTCTCTAGAGTTACCAGGCAAACTAAATAAACTGGATTCATGCAAAGTAATAGTTAAGCATACACCCAGGATACAAAAAATTATGTCATGCAGCACTTACTGTGAGAGATTCTCTCTTTCGACCACTTGTGACAAAATTAAAGCCTTGGGTCTCAATGGCCACTCCAGTACGCTGGATGTGCTCTTCCACATACCTGTCAAAAATTTAAGAAAAAAAAAAGGACAAAAGAACATGGTGTCAGGCACTATAGTTATTCAGCTTCATCTCATGTTTTGATACGAAATTATTCAGTGAAAATCTATTAACTATATTTTATTGGCCAGCACAACCTCATTCGCAGTCATTTTTAATGGACACATTATTGATTGCATTTAGTGGAACACCAAACTGTGCCAAGGTGTAACTGAATGTTACAGATGAATTAAGCTGGATGGGTTAAACCCAACTAAAAATACTTGTTAGGTCCGTTATACTTTCAGTTGCCAATGGGACAAAATTGTGCAAATCCCACAGCACATATTTTCATTAAATGTGGTGGAGGGATTGTGCACGGGTCATGTACCAAGCCATTAAACTTTGGAGCACTTCCAGTAAAGGAGGCAGAGTAGGGTGACTTGGATGGACAGACATACTCTCCACATGAAGATGTTTTTGAAAGTAGTATTTACCAGTTAATAAAGGAGCTTTTCCCTGCAGAGTGATTTCCCATCAGCATCACAGTAATCTTCTTCCTGGGTGCCAGTAACTTCACACCAACAGATTCTGCCACTGTGATCAACCCTACACAACAGAGAAAGTAGTTTAGAGCAATATTTCTAAATGAACTTCTAGTCTGTTTTGGAGACTTCTGCAGATTAGATAGTTCAGTGAAATGAAGTGACACTGCATTGAGTCATTTTAATTTTGACTATTTGTCAAGGCTTAGATAACATTTAAAACTCTTAAGTGCAGCAGCTACACCATCCCTTTCACGTCTTTCTGGAAATGTAACTTAATCTATTATAAACTAAATGAACCCACTATATTAAGCACTACCATCCCAAACACGCTTGCAACATAAGTTGTAGTTATCTGACTCAGCTATAAGCAACTTAGCAAAGCTGCTAAAGCTTTAATAGGGTATGTTTACTAGGTTAACTAGCTAGCTAACGGTTAGCCAGCTTGCATCAAAGCTAACAAGTTAGCTAGTTGAACTATTCATGAGATAGCTTGCTTTATTGTGAAACAAGAGTGTGCTGGATAAGTTTCCAGGGAGGCTCTCAGTCCTCTGTGTTATGTGACAGCCTACTCACCACTCTGAGGATCCGCGTACAGTTGGTGACAATCCCGCAAGATGCGCTCATCACAGGACACTCCGCCGGATATCGAGTCTGCGTTCGCAGCATTTCGGCTCTTGATTTTTCCAGACATTGTTGGATAATGATGATATCAAACTTTCGACAGGATCTGCTCAAACATCTGAAGTGCAAGACTGAATGAAGTGGATTCTGGACAAAGCCGGTGTGCCTCGTTTGAATCACCCCGGTCCGCTAAAAAGACGTAGCTCGGCCACGTAGTCAGCAAGACTGGATTTATATCATAGAGGCTTCTGGGTAATGTAGTTCTTCTGGGCTGGTCCACATAGACACATCAGTTCAAAACAAAACAAAAATTGTGAAAATTGTAGGATCATAAATCCCAGCTTTTTCCCTCTAGCTTCTAATATTTGCCTTCTTATCACAAACTATTTGTGACTGCAACCGACTTTTGCATTTGATGCCAGTACTGGAAGCAGAAAAAAACACTGACAGATCTGAAAAACCAAGAGTGTCTAGTTTTATTTCTTGCGCTTTCATTTCCATATTGTTCCTGATAAAATCATTGTGAACTAACGTCGTGCTATAAGTGCAAGTATACCTTTTTGTATATGTTTATTTTTATCATGAATCTTCACAATTGTAAGGACACAGGTTTGATACAAAGACTTTCATAAGAAGGAGACAGATGACAAATCAACAGGAAACTAACCAGATAAAACCAAAGATAACCACAAAAGGCACACCATTTAGTAGACAAGCTTTTCATTCACCATACTGTATCATAAAACATTCATAAACCATTTTAGAAAATCCGGTATTTGATGGGTAGTTTAAAACTACATACATGTTTGAAACTGTCTGATCAACACCATTTCACATTACAGGTTATAGTACTGAAAATGTTCTGCACCTTGTTTTATCCAGTTACATAATTTAGAAGTGGGTGAGCTTTATATAATATGGAACTAACAATAAAAAAGGGAAAGCATATGTTTCATAGCGTACTATCATTTGGAGATAATAGATTGCAATGCAACCAACAAGGCTAAACGAAGACAACCCATTACAGACACTGAGTTGACAATAATGACAAAATGCACATATAATCTTAAGTCAGAATTTTAAATATAAATTGTCAAATGAATAATAAAATAAACTACCCTTATTAATAAAAATTGTTAATAATTTTATTTTCAGGCATTTAGGAATTTATCAGTCTAAATTTTGTTTTGCTTTTTAGGTTAATTTCCGAAATGAACCCAACAATCAAACATTAGAGTTGTAATAGTAAAATCACTGAAATCATTAAAATTGAGTATTTTTCAGTACTTTTGTGCCACAAAAATAAAGTTTTGGTTTATTTTCAGTCATGTAAGAAAGAATCACACTGTTAAAGCCAGTGGTTTGAACTGTACAAATGTAAAGCTCCAGATGGGAGATACTCTCCCTCTCTACATCAATAAATAGTATTAGTGCTCCTACTGCACAGTAAATGTGGAAACTGCTAGGAGGAATGGGTTCACTGAATGTACTAAAGCTGAAGTACACAGATATGAAATATGCTATAATGTGTTTACAGCACATACCATTGCAAAGCTGCAGGCATATTGACATAAATCAGTATCATACCATACACACAGTACAAATACTGTGGCTAAAACATAAAATGAGTTTCCAAAATGTAACCTATTCAAGCAGCTACACTTAATTTGATTAACTGTTTCTTGTAAAACTTGAGTAAACACAATTTTCCTCTTTCATAAAAATCTGTCCTCTAACATGTGAATTTGCCATTTCTAACACACCACAACAGCATGTTTTTTCACAACCAAATTGTCTATGCGTATGACATCAGTGTGTTTACTGTATATCAATATCTGATATAATCCATCTCCTGCATGACTTTCAATCTTTCTTCCTGTAAAAAAAAAAAAAGTATACTTAGCAGCAAGATGACACATAAGGAAGTGTGAGTTTGCATAGACAAGCTGCTGGGTGTGAAATGGCCTTTGTATCCACTGTTATCACTTGAAAACATGTTTCTCTCTATCTTCAGCCTGTCTGTCCACTGCCTCTTCACATTCTATTCAGATGTAAAGATCAAAGCCAGTCCACTCAATTACATTTTGATTGCTCCTCTTATCACACTTTATTTCAATTTAATGTCGTACATGTATGCTGAACAGCTCATTGTATTTGTTCTTACACGACCACACTCAGTTAGTGTGATGAATAAATTAGCATAATTTTTTTTTACAACAGAAAAAAGTGGTCAGTCATGCCACTGAGCACCAACTTTCATTTTTCTTCCAAGTATTAAATTCAAGCTTTGCCTTCAAATTAAAGCTTCATAATGGATACCCATAGGCCAGGGGTCAGCAACCCTGGTCCTCGAGAGCTACTACCCTGCATGTTTTAGATGTTTCCCTCTTCCAGCACACCTGATGGTTGTTATCAGGCTTCTGCAGAGCTTGATGATAGGCTTATGATTTGAATCAGGTGTGTTGGAAAAGGGATACATCTAAAACATGCAGGATAGTGGCTGTCAAGGACCGGGGTTGCTGACCCCTGCCATAGACTGTATATAAAGGTGATGCTGCAAGCCTGTTTCCTCCCACTGTGGAAAAAGCCAAAATTCCAGAACCACAGGAACTGACAAGTTGCTTGTGTTACACACTTTGGAGCCGGAGTTTGTGCAGTAGAGATGCAGGAAAGTGATGCCCACCTGCACACCACCTAATTGGAATCATGACTGGGAATTGCTGCTGTTATTCACTTTGTACACAATTCATTCTCAAGAAATCTGCTGAAAAACAAGGAGACTTTATGAAATTTTGCTTGGATGTGTACTTTGAGTTTTTCGTTTGGTTCCACTGAATAACACAGAAAGGATGTGATCTATGATCTATACTGAAGCCACTAAGGGGAGTAAGAGAGATTTTAGTTTGCAGCTGCCACTATCTATCTTTACATACAGTTTATGATGAATATGTGAAGTGCATGTCCCCAATTTTCCCTCCAAACAGCAGCTCTAGCATTCTTGGAAAACTTCAGTTTCACAGTGAGCCTTCTTATTGCAGCCAAGCTTATAAACTGATGACATCATTAATTCTACAATATCTTCTTTACTACTCTGATACTGCACAGTTATAATGTTTCTGTACAGTGCACAGTGGACGTGAACAGGTATAGCAAAATAATGAGATGCATTTAAGGCATACACTGTTATAACTTGGGCTTATTATGCTGGAAATAGGTGAGGCGATATTCTCATACATCCTAAATTCAGAATTTCTTTCAGTGCACAGAGTGCAAGTGCTTGCATGTTTTCTTCATTATCATGTCAGAGTAGAGTCCGCTCCCTGGTTACCAGTGGGCTTTTCTCTCTTTGGCAACAAGCTCCAGGAAAGAGGAATGACTCGCATAGAGGGGGAAGGACGAGTCAACGTCAACCCATTTGACTTGTCCTGCGTCATCACCAGCTTGTAATGGCAGCTCACTCACACTGTTGCCTACAGGAAGGAAAGATATGTCTCACTGCATCTCATATCTCTAGTTTTGTTATTTGTTCTCCCTTAGAAAAAATGAATGACAACTGCATCCTAAAATGATCTATAATTTGATGGAAATGTTGTGTAATAAACAAAAAACCATTTAGAAAGTACTTTGTATTTAAAGTCCATCTGAATAGTCATAATTTAGATGAACACTCTAAATTATAGATACCTGACTCATCGTGGAAGTTGATAGCAACTGTCTCCATCCATGCATTGTCTGTGTTTCGTGGATCATCCACATAGCCTTTATAAACCTGAAAAAAAAAAGAGAAAGATAAATATTTCACTACACACACAGCTCTATTTGAAGTTTTAGTTCTCCCTAACCAAACTGCTTCCAAACTAGTAAAGTTGTGTCACTTACTGACCTGAAATCCTGGTGATTTGAACAGTTTGGTGATACGCTCATGAATTTTTGCTCTCTCTGGTGCTGGGACCACCAGTGAATTCAAAGCTTCTTCTGAGAATTCCCGCTGCAGTGTGAGAGAAACCTGCTCCCCTGGATCTACCATACCCTATGAAAAAGACAACCGCTAACTAATTAAATCAAAAAACAAGATATAACAACACTTTTGCAAAGCAGTTGAGAAAAGAAATGGAAAAGTCACAAACCCCAGGAATGGCCCACTCTCCACAGTCCTTCCTCTTAATAGCCACGAACTGCAAAATGGGCCGTTTGGAGACTGAGTGAAGTATCTTTCCACCTTTTGCATCAAATTTCCACCTGCCCGACAATGAGTCACATCATCAAACAATTATGCAAAACAAATCTGCCCTATTTCTTAACAGATTCAGTTCAAGTAATAAAATGTAGTGAGCAAAATACCTGGTGACAATGGGATCTGCTGCATGATTAGGTCCCCATCGTCCAAGCAAACCTCTGTCAGTCAACCCAGTGCGTCCACGAGGGTTTCTAAATGAGTCAAGAACAATCAAAAACATTTCCAAGAAATAATTTTACAGTTCAAAGTGGAAATGACAAATGACAGAGTGAGCACAGATATGGTGCAGTATACACTAATTTAACCCAGGACATCCCTGGAGAGACATCCTGACATATTTGTGCATTAGTATTCAAGATTTTGAATCAGTGACTTTGAGATTAACATTTAATGGAATATCATAATGTAAAAAGGTTTCTAACACTACAAACCCAGGCAATGACCATCCCAGTCAGCAGCTCTGTACAGGGAATACTGTATCTAGCAAGTTCTAAGACATTAAAAATTAAACTGAGTGTTGTTGTAGTATTTTTAAAAGTGAGAATACTATACTTTTATACTAAAAAAAGTTTGAAAATTGCCAAATGTACAGATGACACTACCGGTCCGGTTAAAAATAAACTCAATTAAAGTATTCCCATTTCATATGTGATAAATGTCAGAGGTTGCTGCACTATAACTTACAGTGGTTTTCCTTTTTCTACTTTGTAGTTCCCTTCAAAGCTTGTCCGGTCAACACCACCATCAATACTATTAAACTTTGGTGAGAAGGAGCTGAAAAACAAGCAAACATAAGTGACTCCATAGATCAGCTAAAGCACTGACTCATTTAACATCAATTTTACAATTAACTCTCCCTTTATGTTAAGGAAATTACACATGCAAATTAAATCTGTCAAACTATTCTTGACACAGTTTAAATAGTTTCTCACCCAATATCAGGATCAGCCCATTGTGGCTTCTTTGCTACAGCAGGGTCAGTGTAGCTGACTGGACTGTACTGAGGCCAGGTCTGATTCCACACCACTTTGTCATCAGGCACAGGGAAGCGCTTCACTTTAGACCCTCCATATAGTGGAGATCTGGATTTTACATGAGGTGCCACTGAGGATGGCATGGCTTGAAAACTCTGCTTACAATAACTGGTGGTGATGTATCTGAGGGTTTGACTGGTTTTGAAAGGATTGGCAGGTGAGCAGGAGATAGCTGGTCTGCAGAGAAAGAAATATGAGACATCCAGTAAATATGGCTTGCTGTTGCTTCTCCCGCAGCAGCTTGATTCTTACTGGCACACCCCATATGTACATATGTGCAAAAGCAACTCAAGAGACATATTAACAGATGATACACAGACCTATAGGAACTCTCATCAACTAATGAGTGGAAACAACATTTCCAAAGTCTCATAGTCACTGCTATTTTTATCCAGGCTTTAAAATAATTTCTATAGCTGGTTATACATAATATCTGATGCAATAAAAATGTTTAGCTAAGTCGTAATGACTTATATTTGTTGCTTGCTGTTTCAGATCGATGTGATATATAGAAACAACAGAATCTAACTGATTTTTGCATTTAAGTTACATCAGTAAAGCGTTAGTTAGCATGTTACTATTACACTGATTTAAAATACACAGGTCTGGCTCTGATCGATGTGGACAATCAAGTACTTTGAAAGTCATAGCCGCTGAAACACATACATTTCAAGTCTCCATTATACTGTTTCATCAAAGTCAAAACGCCATAACCATGTAAAATCATTTAATTCAATCTGATATACTGTCTATACCTAACTCCGGAGGCGCACACAGGAAGCGGGAGTCCGAAGAGAGTGAGTGCCAGACGAATTTGTCCAATCCAGTTTCGTCGCAGTATGAAATGTACCATTCCTGGACTGTAATAAATCAATAACGTGATTGTCAAGACACCACAACACGCAGCATTAAGTAACTAGGAAGTGCGGCGCACCCAGCGTAGTGACGTTTACGTAGGGGGTGTGGCTACACTGGTTTCCATGGCGCTCAGATTCATGAAAACTCAGATAATTAAGAAAAATAGATAGATAAATAAATAATAGATTACTGGTCAGGTAGGCATTACTACATGCGAATTTATTATGAAATTTAATATCCAATGTAGTGTACATCTGTTGTATTTTTTGTTTTGAGGTGCCAATATACAGTTTAAAAAAGTAGATATTCTTATTTTAATTAATATATTTGGAAACGTATCTAATGAAGTGAAAGTAGATGTCCCCAACTGAAAATAACATTGTTTTAAAGAAATAATAATTCCATTTCAAGAGCATGTTTGTTTAATATGACAATAAAAATTAGACATGTTGTTTTCTATGAGATGAACGTATTAAATGCATTACATTAAACAGGTTATTGCCTTCTTTATCAGAATTAATTTGGCAGTAAGATAATTTATGGCAAAATGAATACTTAAAAAATGACAATACAGAAAAAACACACGATTTTCATATACAAATTGAGTTTTCTGTGATGTTTCCATGTGGTTGGACAGCATCATGATCAATGTATGTGTGCGTGTCTGTTTTTTCGTGGATCGTGATTTACAGTAAAGTCCGTGCACATGTAGATTCACCTCACCTGCAGCAGCGCTCTGACATTACTCAGAAATAAGATGTTCCCACCAGGTGAACACTGTATAGCAAAATGGGAGTGAATAACAACAGAAAATCGTTAGAATTATGTTTTTGTGGAGTATTTTTTCATGTCATATCAGGCAACATGGCACATACTTCGGCACGCCCACTCATGGCCCCTGCATGTTTATTTTACAGATTTCGCTTGTTTCTGTACAACAGGAAGCCATAGAGGCGGTGCCGGTGGTTTAAACTGCCGCCCCATTAGGTAACTCCGCCCGAACAAGTCGGCCTCATGATATTATCTAACGCATTTCTGGTACCGTAGTTTGGCACGCGCATTTACGCTCTGTGCTGAGACCAAATCCGCGCTCGCGCACGAAATCCACTTTATTCTCCTGTAGTAGAGACGGTGGGCCTGGACCGACACTCTGCTCCGACAACCAAACAATCAGCTCAGTAGAAGCCTCGTATAGACGGTACACCGTGTTGAGAGCGACGGAGGTCCCTCGGCGAAGCACAGTGACAGAGCAGGAGCGCTTCGGAGAGGAAGAATGGCGGATTCGAGCAGCACTGCAGCGGTCGGGGCCGCAGGCTCCAACAGCGCTGCTGCTGCTGAGGCGGCTGGCACTGTTGCGCATGATGGAGCGCCCGGAGCTACGGGACCTAAGTGCGGGTCCGAGTCTGTGAAAGGCCAGATTTTTGACGTGGGGCCCCGTTACACAAACCTGTCTTATATCGGAGAGGGGGCGTACGGAATGGTTTGGTGAGTTGTGCCTCTCGTCTCTGTTTTGTTACCGTAAATCAAAATGCTAGCTAACATAAGCTGTTAAAGCGAACGTTAGCCAGCTAATCTGTTGAATTCAACACGCGCTGTCTACGAAGCCAGCGACAGTGTCCATTTTTTGAGGAATTATTAACATTTAGACATTATTGAAGCTAAGGTACATCAGATTGTGGTTAGCAGGTTAGCTGACAAGCTACAGGCGTGGCTATGAGCTTTACAGGAAACAAGATCGGGAGGTGATTGCGCAG
The DNA here is from genome assembly GCA_029822955.1 of Ostorhinchus angustatus. Taxonomy (NCBI): domain Eukaryota; kingdom Metazoa; phylum Chordata; class Actinopteri; order Kurtiformes; family Apogonidae; genus Ostorhinchus; species Ostorhinchus angustatus. The sequence goes on from JAPTMW010000028.1 coordinate 12,914,451, forward strand.
GACGTAGTTTGCTATCCGGAGAGAAATCTTTTGCAGGCAGCAGTTGACCGCAAATAGCTAAGTAAGTAATCAGTAAAATCGGTTATAAAACATCCTGCATCAGTCTTTCATTCATCATATTCTAACGGAAACTAATAGCCAAACAGTCAACCTGCAGCAAATGCTGCTGCAGAGGATGCAAGCGGGATTTGTCAGTGGTAGAGGCCTTTCCTTGTGTTATCTTTGTATGTCATCAACAGTCTTGTGTGGACATGTTAAGCAACACTACGGCACTTGATATCAATGCCAAGTCTATCGTGAATGAGGTGTGAACTGATCAAATCTGTGTATGTGGGAAGTGGATGGTCCCACACATCCATTTTTTGCCCGTGTAGTTCACTGTCCTCTCCGAACATAAGTGTGAGAGCATAGTGCTATTTTGTTTTCGTGTCATCATGGCCATGTGATTGGACTGTTGCAGCAATTGGTGTTTACAAACAGTGTTACCACCCACTGGTTGGTACAGTGAAGGAAAACCAGTTTAATCACATATTTAGCTTCAGAGCTGGGGATCATAATTCAAGTGAACATAATGTGTACTGATGTGATTTGAGCAAGTGTGTTTATCCCCTCACCTTTTACCCACTAAAGTTTGACAGGTTTCTGTAAAATTTCACCCACAAGAGTTTAACAGTAAGCATAGAAGGTTCATAAAAAACACATACATTCAACATCTTCTCTACACTTAGAGCACTCTGTTACTGCACCTGTACTCGAGCCCTCATCTTTACTTCTCCACAGCAAAAACATGTTCATGTGTGCATCTTGGCAGCAGACACAGTCTGCAACGCCCTGTGAGAGCTTATGTCAGCTCAGTTTCTGATATCATCGTTGTGTATGAATTGTGCGGTATGTAATCTGAGCCCTGTTTTGTGCTTCTTTCCTCATTCACCCTATTCAGCTCGGCGCTGGACAACTTAACAAACCAGCGTGTAGCCATCAAAAAAATCAGCCCCTTTGAGCACCAGACGTACTGCCAGCGCACACTGAGGGAAATCAAGATCCTGCTGCGTTTCCACCATGAGAATATCATCGGCATCAACGACATTCTCAGGGCACGGCACATTGACAACATGAGAGATGTGTATCCTTAAGTGTTATAAGAAGGGACTGCATTTGTCTGCATGCTCTTCATTCTAATGCCTCTTATAGTTATGTTTCCATTTCTGATATCAGCACTAAAACAACACTATCAGATCAATTTTCATAAAACTTGGTTGAAGGGCAGGGCAGCGCCCAGAGAGGAAATCATTAATTTATGTTACTGCACCTAATATGATGGAGATCTATATATGTTTTTATCATTATTTAAATTTAAATGTATTAATTCGAAAAACTCTATTAGATGATTTTGCTTTTTATTTCTTGTCAAGCTCATTGGAAAACTTTGAGGTGGGGGAAATCCTGCTGCTAAATTGATGATGTCCGTTATACATGTGGCTGAACAAAGTCTTACAAGCTAAATTTAGCAATCTGTGTAAACTTTAAAGCTATTTGCATGAGATGCAGGCAATTCATTTAATTAACTAGTGGCAAATCATGTTCGGTTTGTTCAGTGGGATTGTCTAACATCAGCTCCACTCTGAAGTTTGGTTTTTCCACATTCCAAAAAAAGGACAATTTGAGGCATTTGGCTAATTTTGATTTTTCCACTTGTTCCCATTTGCCCCAGTTACACAGGTCTGTCCTGTGTTTCTCAGAAACAGTGGGGTGCAGGGCAGCACTGTAGCAGTGGACTGTAGACACAGCCGGTCAGTCAGTTGCTGTTAGTGACTGCTGCCCTGCCCAGCGTTTCTGTGAAAAGCTGCTTTGTCCACTGAAAAATGCAAAGGGAATGTATGATGTCCCTGTGCTTTTATTTGTTTACGTACAGAAGTTTGTTTTTATTATTGTGATAGCTTCTATTTTTTTCAGGGACAGTTGTAGCTCTGATCAATTTGTGGGTTAATATGTGGATGTTTAGCAGCTGCAGTTTTTACCATCCTGATAAACTAAATTATTGCTCACCAAAATGATTACAGGTCATCCTTAGGAGATCATGGTATTCCATACTAGAGCAAGGCAGTACATTTTTACATTAAGATTATTAGTGCAGTACATATTTTTCATCACTGTTTGACAAGTACTTGTCAAGGTCTGACCCCAAAGAAGAGCCATTTGATCATAAATCTTATTTTAAACTTGACATTTATTGTGATTGTCGATATTGAGTAACATACAGATGTTATTGAGCATGACAACTTTTTTTGGCCATATTACCCAGCCCTTAGTTTCAACCCAATTTCATACCAATTTATTCATTAGTTTATTGAAATTTCACTAAATTTCAAAGTATTGGTGGTGCTACAGGAATGTCCATCATCATAAGGATGAATTATCTGCACAAATGCACATTATTTGTCATCATAGCTCGCATTTTTGATATGTAGTTTAAATGGCATCAGAAAAAATGTACACATTAATATTGTTGCAAAGTCTGCTAAATGAAATTTCTATTATATATTTATTCTTGCCAGTTAGGTACTGCCTTCATGTTATGCACTTTGACTTTATATAAAACAAATGGTCATTATGTCCTATGGGAAGTGTACATTAGGCAACGCCTATAAGTTTCCCTGTGGTTTGTTCGTGGTATAAAAAACTAGAAAGTAGTAGTAAAATAGAAAGTCTGTTTGCTGGCTCTGACGCGGTATTTATATGTACAGTTTGTACAGTAGCTGCAGCAGTCTCATTTGTTTATAGAACACAATGAATGGTGCTCCTTTAAACTGGTTTTAAGCACATTAGGAAGTATGATTCAGCAGCTCTGATGAGAACCTTGTCAGAACAGGCTTTCAGTTTCTCCCGGTGACACTGGATACGATATCTGCTGCTGTCATCCTTGACCCAAGCGCCCTTCCAGCTACATCGTGCAGACTCTGATGGAGACAGACTTGTACAAGCTGCTGAAGAGCCAGAGACTGAGCAACGACCATGTGTGCTACTTCCTCTACCAGATCCTGAGAGGCCTCAAGTACATTCACTCAGCCAATGTGTTGCACCGTGACCTCAAGCCCTCCAACCTGCTCATCAACACCACCTGTGACCTCAAGGTGAGTGCCCATCTGAACATTTACCCCCTCTGCTGAGGAGAGCCAAGCAACAGTGTCTGTTTTTTCTGCAGCCAGTGGGTTACTTTTGGATTCGTGGCAGATTTTTAACATGGCAGCTACAGTTTTGTGTGACAGCAATTGAAACAATGTTATTTGTTTATATTTACACAACACATCAATGTAAAATGCTTATTTCAAGTTGGCAGAAAGCACTTTGAGTAGAACGAAGTGTCTATTAAATAGTATGTTACACCAATTCCCAACAAGATGGAGAAAGAATCTCAGGAATGTTGGGTATGGGTGATGGATTGACCCAGGCTTCTCCTCACTTGTCATGGCAAAAGCCAAATTGACACTTTTTATGTGATAGACATTTACACCCCTGTGGCAGAGCACATCAGACTTAAAGTCCAGAGCATATTAACCAGCAGTTAATGATGGCAAGACAAAATTAACATTGTATTTACAGAAATTGATATTTTTAAGGCCTTATCGCATGGAAATCTATGCAATTCAGATACAGACTGAAGGATGCATGTGAAATATTTGTAGTTCTAAACACCTGTGGGCCGTCGCTGCCGGTGACTTTCCGGTGGAAAAATCCCTCGGGGTCCTGTTTGCTCTTTGCCTTAGAGCACACTTGTGAACTCTGGGCAGCCAATGATCAATCCCTGGATTAGCTGATCATGTGGTCAGAGGAAAGAACAAAGGCAGCACATGTTGCGGTGGCTCTGTGACATTCCATTCCAGGGCAAAATCATACCTATCTTTTTGTATAAATCCCTACTATCCTTGCTATACTATGTTAATTCGAACCACTAATTTAAAAATAATAATAAAAAAAACTTTATTACGCATGATATTGATGTTTGACAATTACACTACTCCAATGAAGATGACAAAAATATAAGACATTACTCATATGTAGTTTAAATTGCATATTTAATAGAGGCAGCAGGTGTTTTCTTTTTAGTATGTTCAGTAGTTGCCCTAACAGTGTGCTGTGCATACGTTTAGGATACAGTATTTCATCATAACAGTGTGCCTTGAACTTTGACCCTCTTAAACCTATATCCATTGCAGTCCATAGTGCAAAATTTACAATAAAAATGTAGGAAATTAATATAGAATGCAGCCACATCTGCTCACTCCTGGTAGCTTGGTGTGCTAATATGACGAATTTTCAGCTGCGCAGAGGAGTGTGTGTGTGTTGGAATAGCCAGAAAAGCATACTGGCTTTCAAACTGCAAGATGCAACCAGGTACGTAAGGTGCAATCTGGTATTTTTGGCACTCTGAATTTGATGTACTAAATCCTTTTTTTTTAAATGCTCGATATTATTGTGATATGAGGCAGTGTCTGAAATTCCATACTAACGTATAAATTAGTAGGATAAAATAATATGTGAGATTATGTAGCATGTTTGAAATCATAGTAGTGGACAGTAGTAGACATAAATAGTATGTGAATTGCATATTATTTCCATGTAAAAAGGACAGTATGCAAACAGACACCAGCATAAATATCCCACAATGCAATGACAGCCCAGTAACTGGTACTAAGGAGTATTGCACTCAATGATAGAGGTGAGATCGACAGGTTACCTAGGTTACATGCCTCCAGCTGACAGGGAAGTGCTTTGTATTCACACCCTGAGCAGTGCCTCCAGAAAGATGCACACTGCTGTTATTTACACAAAAACATGACCGGACATTAATGTAAATTTTGTGAAGTAGCACGTAGTATGGGATTTTGGATGGACCGTAAGAACACACAACAAAGTGTGACCGGTGGGCAGGCTGACGTCTCTGACCTTCTGTGTCTTCCTCAGATCTGTGACTTTGGCCTGGCACGGATAGCTGACCCTGAGCATGACCACACAGGTTTCCTGACTGAATACGTGGCTACACGTTGGTACAGGGCTCCAGAAATCATGCTCAACTCAAAGGTAGGAGTGTGTATGCATTGATGTTGTTGTTGATGAATTTGACTGAGTAGCTGTGTCAGTTTGTTCAGTGGCTCTATGTGTTTGTGTCACAGGGTTACTCAAAGTCCATTGATATCTGGTCAGTGGGCTGTATCCTGGCTGAGATGTTGTCCAACAAGCCCATCTTCCCTGGGAAACATTACTTGGACCAGCTCAACCACATACTGGGTGAGACCTCACACCCTGTGTTGATATAAATATGCACTTGTTACTGCCACTCAGAGTCTTTATAAGTTTTAAAATTCAAATCTTTCCCTACACTGATTTTGAGTGCACTTTTTGAAATAATTCTGTCTTCCGTGCAGGCGTCCTTGGCTCTCCATGTCAAGAGGATCTGAACTGCATCATCAACATGAAGGCACGGAATTACCTGCAGTCCTTGCCTGAAAAACCCAAGATCCCCTGGGAAAAGCTCTTTGTCAAGGCAGACTCAAAAGGTATCGCTATGTTAATATGATGATGTAAAAGAGGGGAGAAATTAGACATTTTTTACAATAACAGTGATGTTTTTAGTATCCAAAATGTTTTATTTTAGATTAGTAGATAACTTGGTGGCTGAACTAATTTGAGTTTTAATTTCATCTTCCACAGCTTTGGACCTGCTAGGCCGCATGTTGACCTTTAACCCCATCAAACGCATCACCGTCGAGGAGGCCCTGGCTCATCCTTACCTGGAGCAGTACTATGACCCCACAGATGAGGTAAAGCACAGAAAAGGATTTGGTTTAAGGATACATTTTAAATGTAAAGGCGTGCCTTTATGTCTGCTGTGCCAGCAAATATTTACAGCATTACAGCTAAGCCAACAGTGGGCATGTTGTTTCTAGACATGGAGCTGGATCGCTCTGTGCCTGAAAGCCTCTTAGTAGTCAGAATGCTATTAGTGTGAAGTTTCCTCCAGTGTGAGAGAGAGCAAAGAACATAATGACATTTTACGTCATATAAGCACAGACATGAAAACAAAAGACGCTATTACTACACTTGTCAAACCTGTTTGTTTCTTTTATTTGTCTACCTATTTGGTTTTTTGTGCTTTTATTGGATGGTAGACGGTAGAAGCAAACCAAAAGCAAATAGAGAAACGAATGATGTGTAATGGACCACTGGACCAATGAGAAAACCCAATGCTGTTTTTAATCGCAGTCATTGGAATGAATGTCATCACTTCTCAACATAAAGCTTCTGTGTTTATGTCCTAATTAAGTTCTGGATACTTTTCAGACATCAGTAGCAGCAGGCAGAGATTGATGAGTTGACCTTTGTCTGGAATCAGCAGTTTTCAGTTTATTTATTTATTGGCCTTGAGCAGTTAAAGGTAGATCTAAGATTCTGTACAAGTCAAATTTGGACACTATCTTTCAGTTGATGTGTACAACACAGACTGTAACATCACAGGCACATGCACTCAGAGCATGCTGTTGACATGGAAGTTCTTCACCAAAATGTGCTGAACAACATAATCAGACATGTCCAACCCCATCATCCTGCTTAACACACACAGTTTGAACAAACTAGCAAAGTTAAGTCAGATAAAACTACAGCTACCCAGAGCAAAAAGCCATATCGCTGTATTCAAACATGTACCACTTTATTTTGAGATTTTTGTATGCTTTCAGTTTTAGCTTTTCGAAAGAACGAAACAAAATCATCATCTGAAATTGGTCAAACCTGAAAAGATTCAACAGAATGGAATTGTCCCAGAGAACTGCATTCAGCCTTTCTGAAACTAACATTTGCCGCAGCACATTTCTGATTTTATCAGTAAAGCTTTCCTCTCAAATTATGTTACTGGGTCTATTGTTTCTAAAATTGTGTGTTTGTGTGTGCAGCCGGTAGCAGAGGAGCCCTTCACTTTCTCCATGGAACTGGACGACCTTCCCAAGGAGAAGCTGAAGGAACTGATCTTCGAGGAAACGGCTCGTTTCCAAGACAACTACCAGGGCTCCTGAGACACACAGGTACGTGAAAATCTGCCTTTGTGGGCCTTGTATAATTAGGTATTGACTGAGCATACAGACACGTCTTCACTGACAAACTGCAACCTAAAAAAAAAATCAAACCCCTTACTAATATCTACTTGTCATTTAGTCATGTACTTGGTTTTACCTGTAGTCACATTTATTTTTTTAAGTAGAGCTCTGAATTGAGGTTGTTGGGATTGAGACCACTAGATGTCAGTGAAGCATAGACCATTTATGTAGGTCTTCAAAGCCTTCTCTGCAGCTCCCTCACATTTATTGCCATATTAAGAATGTGAATCTGTTTTTTAGGCCCTTGAATGTACTTGTTAGACATTATTACATTGGCACTTATTGTGAGAAGATGGCAATGCTGGTTCCACTGTGTTATCTGAACCACGCTATGTTATGAAGTGGGCAGAAAACATGGCAGGTTTAAAGCAGTGAAAGTAAGTACAGGAAGGACCCAATGATCATATCTGTTTTTCTGATCCTCTATGCTTTGCTGGGGCATTTGTGTGTGGTTTACTGCAGTAGATGATTTGCTTCACTCATTTGAGTTGTTAACCTCTACCGTACCCTTAAACTAACTTCTGCTGTAAATATATAATAAATAAGAAACAAACCGCACAAAAAACACTAATCACTATAATAGAGTAAAAATACTATAATTGCAAGATATAATAAGGAGAAAATATGATTAACTCCACATAATTTTTAGATATTAAAAATAAGGCTAAGGCTCAAAATAAATCTGGACATACAACCAAAACTGCAGATTGTCGTGATAAAATGTGAAATTCTGACGAGCTTTGAAATCTAACATTTCATTGAAATGCAGTCCATTATTTTAGGAGACATACATAATTTGCAGAAAGGAGTGGTTCCCTATAGTGATGTATAAATCTGCATTTTTGAGCTAAGTATAAAATTTAAAGCATTCAACTTTGTAGTTTGTATCCCCAAATTTTGTCTGTAAAGAAAATCACAAAACCAGAGAAAAAACCTTACTGATTTAGAAGCTGAAGAGAAACGACTCATTAGTTCTGTATTGGTGTCAGGCCTTTATTTTTAATTTCCTCAGGTCTGTTAAGGAGCAATGGTCATATTTAGTACAAAACCTTGTTTAATCCTACCCTGTTTGCAGAGTTTAAAGTACTGCAGTGTATATTTATACAAACTCAATACTTCCTTTGCCATTTCAAAAGTCCTCTGGTGTTTCAGTGGATGAAAACCTTCAACAAACATTCATTGCCTAATAGGGCTTTTATCATAAAGGTTAACTTGCTTTATTATCTTCATAGGGAAATCCGGTCTCTGCAGTTTACAATCCAATTTACCCATTTAAAGGGGTCATATTTTGCTAAACCCACTTTTATTAGTCTTTGGTACATTTAGTTGTGTATGTGGACCCTAATAGTTCATAAACTTGAATCTGAACCCTCCAGGTGCTGCAAAGCTATCTTTATATTTACATACATGTATTTATATACATTTTTGCAAAAACCGACTGGATTTCTGCTACCCGATTTAATTCCATCTTAATTTGTTTTCATCTATAACTTGTTACATCACAACATTTGCACATATAAGGTCAAGACTTCTGACTAATATTTCTCCAAGTATGCCATAATTGTTTGTCAGCAGCAGAGGTTGTAGTAAGAACTGAAAATATGTCCAAACTGCGGGCCGATTACCTAAAATGTTCAGTTGTTGGTTGAACAGGACAGAGCAGCACAGCCAACAACCTGGAGGGAGTAGGGTGTGGAGTGTGAAGTGGCTCATGTGCATTTAAAGGGCCAGC
>JAPTMW010000028.1:12962695-12972923 GCA_029822955.1 Ostorhinchus angustatus
CAGACAGACAGACAGACAGACAGACAGATAGATAGATAGATAGATAGATAGATAGATAGATAGATAGATAGATAGATTAGATAATGCAATGCAATGTGTTCAAGTGGGGCAGTGACTAACCTCACTTAACATTAATTCAATTTAATTTAATTTACTTTTTTTCTTATATACTTTATTTTGGGAGTTTATATACATGTTCTATTTTTTTCTTCATTTGTTGTAATGGAGTTGCTATTTATTTATTTATTGCTGTGACTTTAATGTTAGTTAAAGAAAAAAAAATTAACGGAACCTTTGTGGAACAAAGTAACAATGCGGTTCACACGGACAGTTTTACAGTCGGACTAGTGAACGGAAGTTGTGTGTGTTGCAACTTGAGGTCAAGTTCTTCTGCATGCTCTCAGACATATTCGGGTATTTCATTTTCCTTTAACTTATTAACAATATAATTCGCATTCGATTCGCTGTAATCTGTCAGTTCGTAGAAGTGTATGACATGGATGTGTTATTTGTTTTAACCGTGTAGCTAACAGACTCAGATAAGCTAGCCTTGTTACATCCAGACTGGTGCAGTGTGTGGCAGCGTTATACTGAAATCAAACTGAAGACACTAAGGTCAGACATGAATAAATAAATAAATGTTCTTTGTTTTAGGGGTAAAATTTGACCCGTGTGAACTGGAAGTACCTATCTAAAGTCAGACAACCATGGCGAAGAAAAAGCGGCTTCGCCTCATAGCTGAAATGGCTCGGAAGATCCGTGCTTACCGAGAGCTGAAATCCAGGCCACGGGACTCCCAGAAGTACGATCTGGATTATGAGACAATGAAGCGACCTCTTACTGGGAAGATGCTGCCCATACTGGCCTGGAAGGACGTCCGCAGGGAGAGCCGCCTTTTCTCACTTATGGCAGGCATGAGGATGTTCGGGGTCGGCCGCCTCTTCACCCGTAAGTCCTGGCTGGAGGATCACACAGAACCCAGCTACTGGCAGATCACAAAGGTGAAGGTGGACTACACATCTGAGGTGAGATGGGACACATCTGGTCACTTTTAAGTTTTCTTGTCCTGTTAAATGCTGTATATGCAACGTTAAGTGAAGTACTGGATTTGCTGGTGGATGAGACTTTAAAATACATCTGGTTTTGTGTGTTTTTTTTTAATGGTTTTATTTATTTAATTTGTTGCAGAACATGGATCACGGCAAAGCTTGGGGAGTCCTCACATACAAAGGTATTGTAATTATGTTTAAATTGCAGATTTATTTTACGTATTTAAATATTTCAGCCAACAGTTCTGGAAGAATCGAGACCACCTCAAATGTTTAGACCTGAAACTCATTGAAAACCTTTGGAATATGATGTCGAGCAAGATAAGTTATCAAAACCCAACAAACAAACCAAGCAGCTCACTTTTCTGTCCCAGAAGTGGCATAATGTACCCAACCTAATAATAATAAGGTATACCTATTGGTCTATTAATTATTCACAGGTTAAAACATTCGTAGTATGTAAGCTTTTAAATTAATATTACTCTTTTTGGGTTTTGTTTTTTGATTATTTCAGATCTGAAAGTGATTTCTTATTATTGGTACTTGACTTGAATATGTAGTTTTCCCCAAATAAACAAAAATGCTAATTTTATGCATATCCTTAAATACTAAAGCGTGTGTTATATTTTTATATTTTAGTATATTTTTTATTTTATATATAGCTTAGATTTTTCTAGAGCTATAGGTAGCCTATTGTTGGCATAACATTCAGGACAGATTCAAAAAAGGAGTCCAAAATAGCAGAGTTACTACTTAATATATGTCATATCTTTTCTGAAAGGGTTAATGATTTCAGCTTTAGCTAGACTTTTTATATCATCACATAAATCTGCATGATGTAACTATTTTATTTTTTATTTTTACAGGAAAACAGGAGACTGAGGTCAAGGAGGTTGACAAGGTGATGTACCATGACTGGCGTCTGATTCCAAAACACATGGAGCAGCAGGTCAAGGACTTTGAACCACTTCCTAATCCACCTGTACGCTTTATCCCGTTTCCTCCTCTGCTCCGCGCAATGATTCTAGCCCAACAAAAGAAAGCAGGTGTAGTGTCAGAGGAGCCCACTCTACCCTTACAGAGAGATGTCATACTGAACAAAGACTATTTCAGAATGCAGGAACAAAAGAGGAAAGAGGGGACAGCTGTGTGATACTCAGCCTGGTTCTAAAACCAGAGGGCCAGTCCTGGACATTTTGGACCAAATTCATGGGGATAGAAGAAATCAGAATATCTTCTGTCCAAGTCCAATGGAAACTCCTCGCATTAATGTCCTGTTAAATCCTGAACTGTGCTTTATTTCCATCTGAATTGGGCCTCTCTATGTATGTGTATAATATATATTTGTGCAATTTTATTGATATTAAAATTGATGACATATGTGGATCCCGTGAATGATTTCTGATAATTTCCTTTGACATTTTGGAAGCTGCACTCTTGTACAATTATGATTCAGTGTCATTTAAAAAGAAACTCAAAATAAGCTTTTTATTTATTTTTACCATCAGAAAGCAGAAACTGCCATATTCAATTACGAACCTCAAAGGAAACACAAGCATTTATGCATTAAAATTGCTGTAATTACAATGATGGCTGTAACTAATTTAACCACTATGCTGCCATGCCATAATTCCATTACTTCTTCAATGAAAACATTTTACACTTAAAAAGGCAGGATATGCTTATGATGCAGTGTTATTTCCTCTGCTTAACCTTTATGGACTGTTATGTGCCGTTTACACACTTTTTATTCTTCATTTTTTGATCATTTTAGCTGTGTTCATGCACATGGCATGGGTTTTGGCAAAATTGTTTCTTTGATTTTATTTACAACTCAGTTCCTACAGTAAATCTAAAATATCCTGTATAGACAAGTGTTACATAGTTTTTGATTTCACTTCTATTAAAGCATAATGCATGAATTTTTGTTATATTTGAGTGTCAATCTGGCCTTTTTCCATGGAACTGATCAGTTATACTACTACTGGATGGTACTATCACTATCCCCTATTCCCTCTCTTCTATGGAGAGTTTTAACACAAGAAGTGCAGGAAGCTTTGGACATAATACATAAAAAAATCGGTGTTGCTAATCATTGACACATCCAGGCTGTAAGAATTCAGAACAAAAAAATAAATGTACATGTAGTGTGTTGAAAATAATTTAGAATTCTTCTTATTCATCTGAAAACACAGTGGCATCATGGCAAAAACCTGGGATTTAAAGGGTTAATTAATACTTGACCTTAATAATGAGACCAATAAAAGCAGGATATATTAATGTATGTATTTTTAGAACTACCATATGAAAAGCGTGTTTTGTGCTCAGTGGAATAAATGTAAGTATTTGACACTGCATAAAACATAATATATAAAAATCAGTGTTGCTGCTAATCATTGACATACTATGCTGTAATAATTCACAGCAGAAAAAAAATCTACTTTGCATGTATTATACTCAATATAATCACTATTTTCAGCTTTTTTCACCTGAAAACATGGTGATATGATAAAAGCTTGGCATTTAAAGGGTAATACAAATTAGATTATTTGTTCTGAATTATTACAGACTGAGATTTATAGAGTGATTAATAGCAACATTGATTTATTTTTTTTTTTTGCATTATTTTTTGTGCAGTGTCACAAAAATATGCTTTTTGTGAGGTTGCTTTAAATATATATATACAGTAATAACATATGCTATTTTTTCATCTACATCTGACCAAATTATTGACATCAAATACTAATTAAAACTCTTATTAGATATTATTAAATTAGACCAAGCTCTAAGGATTAATGTTTTTATCTGAAATATAACTAGAATAATAATTAGGCTAAGAGGTTACTTAGATGTTTTTTATTTTATTTTTTTAAATTAAACAAATAAAATTATATGGCTTTTGGGGCTATGATAATGTTTCAAAGATTTCTGACTAATCTAAATATGTTCAGCATCATCTAGCTAACACAACTGTTGCTAACATAATAGCTAAGTATAAGAAAGGCTAATGCTAGCTAAATTTTATTAGCTTAATTTTTATTATCATTTATTTATTTCTTCTTCTTCTTCTTCTTCTTCTTCTTCTTCTTATTATTATTATTATTATTATTATTATTATTATTATTATTATTATTATTATCATTATTATCATTATGTGGAAACAAAGTCTAATACCGGAAGTGCGCCTGCTAGCTGCCGATGCAAAAACTTGATCCAGCCCACGTTCCAACCTAAAACCTGATCCACCCGTCACTGAGAAAGTGTTACCCTTCTGTGTCCGTCCACCGGCGATGCAACAATGATCTGCCTGTTTCTGTCCATATTTGCCTACATCTTTCAGTCAGGTTGGTGATATATCTGCTTATTCCCTCTCATATATATGTATATATATAACCCTGGCGAACATTTAGATGTTTATTGTCAGTAATGTGCTCGCAGTTTTCACCATGTGTGAGAAGATGCAGACTCCCGTGACAGATCCACGATGTTACGTCTCGGCTAGCTCGGGGAGTTAACTGGTGAAACAATGGAGGCATGGAACAACTTTAATAGAGACTTTCAACTCGTATTATTAATTTTAACCAGACTAGTTTAGGCTCTGAGTGTTGGAGTGTGACTAATATTTTCAGTGGGCATGCGCAGTACGTGGCTCAAACACATTTTTCCATTGATTGTGTTATTTTAGCAGCATGATCGCTCACTTGTGTGTTAGCTGGTGTGATGCACTAATCTGCACAGAGGCTTGCTGGGCGCTCCATGTGTCCTCCTGTAAAATGAGTTGATTCATCAGACTATTAATAGCCCGAGTGTTAGTCCGCTTCCATTGGCGCTCTCAGGACTCACGCGGACCCGTGCGCGCCCATAGGCTGCAGCAGGACGAGCACTGCAATGGCACCGAAGAAAAGGTCACAGCCAGATCTCAACAAACTTGAAGATCTGGTGGTGAAACATGCACGAATTGAAGAATCTGGTGCAGCTCGATGTAAGGCTTGTTGAAGCTTGTTGCAGAAACCTGTCAACCTGCAGCCTCTTGTGAATAAACAAGGATGACATTTGTATTTTATATTTTCAGGACAAGAGACTGGCCACATTTCAAGAGTTAAATCTGTGCATGGAGTGTGTATACACTGCACTGTGGTGGGTTCTTGCTGATGTGTACATTTCCTTATCATCATGTCCTACATCTGTGGATCTAGGCTGGACTGGGGTGAATGAGCGCACCTTCATTGCTGTCAAACCAGATGGCGTTCAGCGGAGACTGGTGGGAGAAATTGTGCGTCGTTTTGAGAAGAGAGGGTTCAAACTGGTGGCCCTCAAACTGGTGAAGGTGTGTGGAATATAAGCCTTTTGTTTCCCTTTAAACATTATTACATCAGAGTTGTATATTGACCAGAAGGCAAATATATGACAAGGTCTGATGTGTATGTGTAAGCAAATTCCCAAAATATCATGATTTTAACAGGTCACATAAAACTTAACTTCATATTAGACCTACATACAGACACAAAAGTGACAAACCGAAATGAAAGAGGGCTGAGATTGACTGTTGTGAAGCATTTTGAGAATATTCTTCTTGAAATGACTCTTATTTATTATTAATATGTTATATTAATATGTATTTATTATTTTTATTGTATTGTTTTTATTTGGTAGTGGTTTATTGTTATTATTTTCTTGTTCTTTTTACTTGTATGGGTTTTTACAGTTTTATTGCATGGTTTTTTATGGTTTTATTTTTACTCTTATTTTCATTCTTTTATTTGGGTTTTATTTCATTTTTTCTGTACAGCTTTTGTACAGTTGCTATGTCTTTTAATCTATTCTGTATTTTATTATTTTATTTAGTTTTTAATTATTCTTCTGTACAGCACTTTGGTCCACTGTGCTTTACAAATAAAAATGGCTTGGATTGGGTTATTTTGTGAATGTGTGAATTCTTGTGCTACTTTTTAGTCTTATGCTTCAGAACAGTACGTCTTAGCTTTCTGTCATCTCAACTTATCTCTAATAGTGCATGCATGTCATTTTAATATTACGATAAAAAATAATTTATCTTTAGAATGGTTAGACACAACTGATGAGGGACAATAAAAATGAAAATATTAACAGAAATGTGTATTTCTACCTAAAAAAAAAAAAAGGACGCATATCACATATTTTGCCTCTTTTCAATAAAACGAAGCATAACGAAGCATAATATGTTTTTTTTCCTGTCACTAATCAATGCTAACATAATAAATTGATCACTTTTTGATGATGTCTTTGTCCATTAGGTGTCTGAGGAGCTCCTTGGAGAACACTACGCAGACCTGAGGAGTAAACCCTTCTTCAGTGGACTGATAAGTTACATGAGCTCCGGACCAGTCGTAGCGATGGTGAGATTCCTCTGCTTTATGTACTGAAATGAGGTGGATGTGTTAGCAACTGAGCAGCACCGCCTTCTGATAATGTCCTACAGGCTACAGTCGTGTACATATCTGTGTTTGTTTAGGTGTGGCAGGGCTTGGACGTGGTCAAGACCGCACGCAAGATGATGGGGGAGACCAATCCTGGAGACTCGCTGCCTGGGACCATCAGAGGAGATTTATGTGTGGAAGTGGGCAAGTAAGTACATGAGACTGTCAGTTATATAATACGTACACAGCCAGAGTAAATAGTTCAGATCCTTCCTTTAGATAGTTACTGTACTTATTGATGCGTTCTTTAACCCCAACTGATGCATTTCTTAATGAACCATCAGTTTGCTAGAGAGCATAAAGATTGGAAAATGATAGGATTCATCACACTCAAATTGTGAAAAAATGGCTCTGGGAGCATGAGACACCAGCAGAATCCAGACCTGAACCCCATTGAGAATCTTTGGGATGTGACAGCGGTCCGACTTTCCCTTCATCCATATGAGATATTGTGAAAAATTCATGTAAAAAATATTGTGACACGACATAAGCATTGTATATGGCATGAAAGTGTTCTTTAATCAGAACTAAAGTCAGTCCAATTAAATATAACATGGGGTTTTTTGGTCGGGATGTGTATTTTATGGCTCAGAAAAAAATTTAGCTTTGATATACAAAAAATAGCTGCTAAAATACTAAATAAAAATGAAAGTCAGATACATAAGAGTTTCCTGAACAGGTTGTGTTTGTGTTGTAGGAACGTCATCCATGGTAGCGACTCCGTGGAGAGCGCCCAGAAGGAAATCTCCCTGTGGTTCCGTCAGAATGAGCTTCAGCAGTGGCAAAACTGTAGCACAAACTGGATCTACAACTGATTTCATACCTGCATTTAATCCCTGTGCACCGTCCTGTAGGTAAACCAGTGTTTTTTTTTTTATACATTAATGTTGTTACGAGATGCGAGACATCATACCTCAGATAAGTGTTTTTCAGCTTTAGTAGATGATGAGGTGACCACTGCCTTGCCGAGCTCTCGCTGCTTCTATTTAACCCCCAAAGCAAAAGTGCACTAAGTCAGCAATAATCTGATCTGCTTCAGTTCATTTTTGTCTTTTTGTTACATTTTCAATCCTACCATATTTCAAGCAATAAGCTTATATTTGCAGTGAAGAATCATTGATTGTTGTTAATAATCATCAGGGGACAGAAGGTACATATCTGATTAAATCCACTTTAAGGTTGATTTCTCCTAAAGGTACAGGAAACAAGATTTAACACAATATTTTCCTTAATTACAAGTTACTCATGGGTTTAGTTTGTTCTTTAAATCCAGTTGTGTGCTGCACATATCCGTCCTTTTGGAATGTGCCATTGTTGTCATTTTTGAGATGACAAATCAGCTAAATGCACAATTTAATTTGATATAAAGTTTATATTTTTCAATCCTCCAACGCTGCCTTCTGTAAACACTAACTACCCATAAAGTTGGAATAAAATATTTTTATTGTGATTTTTTTTCTTGATAGATAAAGTGTAACTGGGACTCTGTTTGTAATCTTTGCATGTGGACAAAGGTGATTATTGATGTGTATAAATAGAATAAAAAGAGGAATGTGTCTGAAAACCAAATTATTCCAAGTTCATGGGATTTTTAGATGCAAAAATGAGACCACATGGACCATTTTTGTATAAAACCATCTGATTATTTTGAGTTTCTTGTACCTTTTAATGAAATTCCCCAGAGGCGTCTGATTATCGTACCACTTTGGGACTACTTGAATGTAAAGATTAGAAATTTGATCATGTTTAAGAGCTTTCTGATTTCATTGCTCTGTTTTTGTACTTTCACGTAACACTCTGTTGAATGTTCGAAGTGTAACTGCATTTGGCTTAAGTGTGGTTACGTCTTCTGTTTTTATACACCATTGAGCTAAAATGTCCTGTTGTACGTCAAAGTGAAAATAAAATACCCCGATGCTGTATGATTGAGATGGAACTGTCAAAAAACAATAAATCTGAACTGAAATTAGTATCACTTTTGTGTTTTTGAAAAGTGAAGATAGGCTTATTTTAGGTTTTTCAGCACACAAATGTTTAATATTTAATCCACACAGAGATCAATGCATGAATTTCCATACTGAACAAAGAGGATGGGCTTCAGTGTGTCTGGAGATTTACAATAATCCCTGTACACATAGTGACAACACACCACTGTTCACCTGCTTTACACCGACCTGTCCGATCAACAGCCAGTCACATGACATGAGGGAGAAAAATACGATTGGGACTGCTTGTTTTTTTTTAATAACCTTACTTATACGACTCCCTAGATGCATCTGCAGCAGCCTGATGTGAATTCATTTCCTGCCATTTGGATTCTGTAAACACTTTAACCTTCAATTTACTCCATGTTCACTTGCTTTAAGCAGTTCAGATAAATGCAAAACTTCCATATCGCTGCCACAATTTTGATCCATAAACACCTCACATCCCCATCCCAAATTCTGATCACCGTGACTCAGCCCTTCTGCTCTTCCAGTGGTGTACTTTATTACAGATTGCTGCTAGGCTGTTAAAATCAGACACTTTTTTTTTTTTTGGTGGAAAAGCGAGTCAGTGCTTTATCCGTGTATTTTTTTTTTTTTCCATTCTTTTGGTACAATTGATGCACGAGGGGCTCTGGCTTTGTTTTCAGAAGAGGGGGAGGTTTTACAGGTGACAAACTAAATGGAGGAAGAGGAGGGGCAGATGCAGGACGACTGAGGTAAATATAGAGGGAGATACAAGTGTGCTTACAGGGTGAATATAAGATCGATACAGAGGAGGGAGGTAGTTATGAGGCTGGGTTACAAGGCTCATGAAGGTAGTTACAATGCCCTGGGTGGGACAAACAGGATGGCAGGCAGATTACTAGATCAGAGGAGGTACAGTACTTACAAGGCATTAAAGTTACAAGTGACAGGGGCAGGAGGGGATAGAGTAGTTACAAGGGGTGGATACGCAGTCATTTTAGAGCCGAGGAGAGGGGACTTTTACATGACTGGGGGTAAATTACAAGGTTTGGATGGCTGGAAGCTTTCAGGTTGGGATGGGATTGGTTCAGGGGGAGGTGCGGGTGGAGCGTTAAAGCAGGTCCAAGGTGTCACTCAGGTATGTATGACACCTGCCAGACGATGATGTGGCTCCGCTCAGCTTTGCACAGAGCGGGTTTCATCTGAGAAGACAGGGCGTTCTCGCCTTCCTCGGTCTCATCGTCCTCACCGTCCCCTGAAGGAAAAGAAAATACACAGTGATAATGTTCACTGTCCTCAAGCGGTTCCATTTAGATGTAGTTTGTCTGTACTTGGCAAAACTGTAAGCCATCAGGTGAGGTGAAGTTATAATGACCACACATGTAAGCTTCAGTCTTTATATTAAGATACAACCTGAAAAAAACATTCAGAAAAAAAAACACTGTTTGCGCTTGTCTTTACAGCTACGTTCAGACAGCGGGTCTTAATGCACAATTTGGATTTTTTTTGGTGATATCGTTCATCTTGCATATTAAATGCGATTTCTATCAGTTTTGAGTATGAACTGAATGCGACCCTGAAGTAACTCGCATGCGCAAAAGGGTTCCTGACATAATACGTGACCATGCAGGCACGCACTGTGTTTACAGAAATAAATATGTTTTTCCCACCGCTCCTCCTCCTGGGACGCAGAATTGTCACATTTCAATGACGTAAAGGTCAGATAAATGCGACCTGACCGTTCAGACTGAAGTCACATTGCAAAATATCA
>JAPTMW010000028.1:12988969-13000115 GCA_029822955.1 Ostorhinchus angustatus
GCGATGGCTGCTTCTACTCACATCATCACCTCCTTCATCCTTGGAGTCTCGAGAAGCTCCGAGAGCCTCTGCTCTTAACCTGTGACCACAGAGTAAAAATAATATAATATCTGTGTCCACTCTGTCTGATGTTGAAGTCAAATATCCCTTTCATTGAGTTGTTTGATCATCTGTGACTTTCGATCCATTTCAAATAAATTTATTGGCATCGATTTCCTCTTAAGAGATTCTGCTGACTCGCTTCACAGCCATTTACTGAATCCAAAGCACCTTGAGCTGAGTTTTACCACTCCTAACTTATGACAGATTACTGCAGTGGAAATTATATCACATCAACTTTAACCCATAAAGACCCGGTGCTACTTTTGCGGCAGTTACAAAGATACATTTTTCTCTCCATTTAGCCTTAAGTGATTTATCACTATTCATTATAATATTATTCTCTGCATTTTGCATTATTTAAGTGAAAATCAGGTATTTACATTTAATTCACTGATCATGGAGATGTTCATAAACGCTCAAATGAAAGTTGAGGGTTATTATATTAGAAACAGAGAATACTGAAGAAAAACGGACTTTTGCAGTAAAATCTTTAATTAACTGAACATAAACTAAGCATTTCCATCCACTGTCACTGATCAAACTCCATGGGTTTTACTGGTGAATCAATAGAAGATGATGGCGTTTCAGTGCTCACTGTGGAGCCTCTGAAAGTTCAAATGGGTCATATCTGATGACCATGAAAAGATGACAAACTGTATTTTACACCAATTATTTACATGTATTGATAGGAATAGTGGATCAACAGGTATTAAACAGTTTAGATTGGTAGATGATTTTGGTTACCAGTGGCTGTTTGGGTCTTTATGGGTTAAAAGCAGGTAAATGTGTCCTGCATCAATGTGAGAACCACAAAGACAAATGGCAACTAAACTCAAAAGTGTATTTATTAAGAAATATTTGGGAATAAAGTGCATAGACTCTGCTTCTGGTAACTATGGCTAGTGACAAATCTGCTATATCCATGAAAAAAGAGGAAAAACATCATGACAGCGAGCTCAGTTATGATTTAGTTTCACAAATATCCAGCAGGACGCAGAGCTAAAATTAGAAAAGGGTTTGAGATGTGTCCTCGGTGTCAGTGTGTAAGAAAAGAATAATCAATACTAAAAGGAAGCGGCATCACATAAACAAGAAAATGAGATCTGTCTTCAGGCGTTTTGTCCTCCACTGCTAAGACACGGACACATCATTTGTGACAGTTTTCAAAACGATCACGTTACTTAATCTGTTGTGTGTGTTGCTAGGATACATATGTCAGGTTAGTCATGTAACATGAATAAGGTATAGGTTGCATTTCAGTGGTTGATGTCCTTATGTTCAGGGGACAAACTGTGCCTGTTGTGTGTAGATCCAATGAAATGCTCCATTACTTGGTTTTCATTACATTAATTATAGGACTGTGGGGAATGTGAGAGGAGTAGAAATCCTTTTCTTTATTTTTTCACCTCTTGAGTTCTTCCTCCAGCTCTTTTACTCGGGCGTCCACTTTGTTCTTGGATTGCCTCACAGCCTCCAGCTCCTCTCTCAGCACCTCCTGCTCTCCCGACAGCTCGTCCACTTTGGCAATAAGGTCATTTTTGACAATGTTGAGAGCATTTCTACCGAGAGAAATAAAAAGTTTAACCTATTGTTTGAATGACAACTGACAGAATATGTGAATCTGAAGTATAGATTCTTGATCATCACACACACATACACGCTTTCAGCATTTCTTACTTGGTCTCTAGAAGCTGTTTGTTCTCCGTCAGCAGGTTCTCCACCTCCTTGCCCATCCCTGAAACAATCACATTTTGGTTACTCATCATCATAAAAAACATCCATAAACCAATCAGTCCAAATACATTTGTGCTTCTGTGAAAACACAGCCTTTTACATGAGTTTTGGGACAAATTAGGGAAAATCTTGTCAGAAAATTAATGGGGAAGTTAAACTATAAAATGACTGGTCTTGAAATTTTGGACAGGATATCAGGCACCATGAAGCTAAAGATAAACAAGGAAAACCATGCAAACACTCTTAATATTTTGTCCTGAGTCTTTTGTGCTCAAATGGGAAGAATTACACTCTTTGGCCATTTTATTAGGCACACCTGTTTTTTTTTTCTTTACTTGTTTGTTAATGTTAACACAAATGTCAAACAGGACAGTCACATGGCAGCACCTCAGTGCATTTAGGCATATACACATGGTGAAGATGATCTTCTACAGTTCAAACCAAGCATCAGAATGAGGGAGAAAAGTGATTTAAGTGACTTTATGGTATGGTTATTAGTGCTGGATGAGCTGGCTAGAACAAATCTACTGGGATTTTAAATCACAACCATCTCTAGGGTTATGCTTATGAGAAATATTTTCTTGGCCCACTTTGGCCTCTCAGGTCCACGGCACATCCTATTTGAGTATTGTTGCTGACATGTCCCCATGGTGGAATGTAACAAAGTAAAAGTACTTCGTTACTGTAATTAAGTACATTTTTTATGTATCTGCACTTTACTTAAGTAAATTTATGGAGGGGTTACAGCAGATATCTGTACATTTTACTCCACTATTTTTCAAATTGTGTTTGCGTTACATGCTACTTTTGTTTCCTTCTTCTTTTTGTAAACGGATTGTTTTACCATGTGCATAAAGCCCTGTGCAGCTGTACGCATATAGCTGGATGGATCTTCTCTCCCAAAAGAGCGCTGCACAATTAAAAAAAAACTTTGAAAATCAACTCCGTTTGAAGCTGAATCATAAACACTGGTAATATTCAGATTTAGAAATGTCTGGCCTGTTGGGGTTGACTACTGTGCCAGAAGATTCCGTTTATTGTGGGTCGTCTTTACAGCTTGAGACCAGAGCTTTTTATGCTTCTGTTTACAGGGCTCAGTACTAAATAAGTTGGGCAGTCAGTTATAGCGCTGGTTCTTTCTTTGTTTATTTACCAAACGTACAATTTCATCACTTTTAATCAATATTTACTTTGTTAAGTATAATGGTTGAATTTGGATCACATACTTTTACTTTTTACTTTTTAGGTACATTTTAAAATGAGTACTTTTGTACTTTTACTTAAGTACATTTTCCCCTGAATACTTTTGCTTAAGTACATGTTTTTCCTTTATGACCACAGCCCACTATCTATCTACTGATGGCTACTTCCAGCAGGATAAGACACAAGTCATAAAACTATCATCATCTCAAACTGGTTTCTTGAACATGACAAAGGGTTCTTTTTCCTTTTTTTCTTTAATAAAGCATGTTTGGGATATGTTGGAACTGGAGATTTGTATCATAGACTTGCATCTGAAATATCTGCACCAGTTTTGTGATGCTACCATGTCAATATGGACCAGAACCTCTGAGGAGTGTTTCTAGCACCTTGTCAAATTTATGCCACAAAGAATTAAGGCAGTTCTGAAGCCAAGGGGTGCATATAACAGGTATACCTAATAAAGTGGCCAGTGACTGTATTACATTAAAGTGAAATGAAAACAATTGTGATAGACACTTCATCCTGCTCTGGGGGCACACACATTTTCAGTATTTAAAGGCTGTTGATGTTGAACTTAGCATTGTCAGAAATTAGTAGAATATTTTAATTTGCAAGCAGCAAGCACTGTGCAACATAAGCCAAGCACGCACACACAAATTTAAGCAGATCAAATTTCAACACACATTTAGAACATCACAAAAATAAACAAAAAAGGGCAAAGTTGGGAGTTTTTCCACTGTATTTGCCATGTGTTAATTGTAAAATGTGGATTGTACTATATACAGGAGAAAAATCTTCAGTAGAAAAAATGTAAGTGGTGAGGTGTGTTCTTGAATTACTACTAATACCCTCAATTGGAGTCTATTCAAAGCAGCTCAAACTGACAGGTTTAACTGCATCGCTTTGTTATGTATGGCACCCACTGCTAATAAATAATCTGAAAAAGTAAATTACTTACATTCTAATATGAAGGTTGATTTTTGAAGGACATATTCTGTATTCATGATACAGTGCATACATTTATTTTCATATATTAGATGAATTGTTACCAAAAAAAAAAAATCTTGCTTATTTTCTTAGATGATTTTATATCAGGGCTCTATAGAGGGTCACCACCACTGACGACTGGTTGTAACAAAAAAAAAAAGCAAAGGTGACACAAAGTCTACATATAAAGCCACATAAAAAAGACACAAATAAGGAGCCAGGGGAATGTGAGAGCAAGAAGCCAGGTAATAATGTAACACGCAAATATGACCATAAAGATGAGCTTAGCAATTCTCAGGGCCAAGGTGCGCCTTACCGAAGAAATCATCACGGACTGGAAGCAAAAGACGAAAAGAGATGGAGTAGGAGGCAAGGAGGAAAAAGGGAGAAAGCAAAACAGCATAGAAGAAGAAAAAGAGAGAGAAGAGAGGTTGCAAATAAGCATTTATTATTTTGTATTTTAAAAAAAGCACCAGGGCTAAGTGACTATGACACAAACTTTTTGGGCCTCGCGCTGAAAAAGAGTCAAGGAAGACCAATATGTCTATAACCAAAAGGATTAAATAATTATAGAAATATTTCTATTTCAAATTTTTCTTAAAGCCCTTGTAAAACAACACTGTGACAGCTCTTTACAGCTGGGAAATAAAGCAGGAGGATCACTCTCGACCAGTCAGATGAAGGAGATTTTCAACTACGGATTTGCTCTGATTGAAACAACATCTTCTCATGAAGGTTTCAATAACAGGCAGAGAGGAGCTGAGAGAGTTAAAGAAAAAAAAAAAAGCATTTTCAGATACACACCTGAGAACTCGCCTATGGGTGTCACCAGCAGAAGCACATAAAGGGGGGAAAAAAAGGAAAATGGTTGAGAGATTAACAGATGAAAACGGCTCAAACCTCACTTCCTGTTGCTGCTACATTAAAGTCAGGGACAATAAATCAAACCTGTTTCCAATATAATAGAAATTAGGAACAAAATCCAAAAGAATAACCCAATGCAAGACATTAAAATGAAATAATAAGAATAAGGATGCAGAAAATATATTTTAAAATAAAAATCAACTTCAAAATTAAAATCCCAACCTTTAACCCATATTGAAGTACCTCTTTCCCATGAACATAAGACTAATGAAGAGATAATAAAATTAACACAGCTGGGCTTTCATGATGCGGCCACTTTGATATTGAAGGGTATTTTCCAAATGAACATGATGCAGGGATGAACTGCTGCCATAGAATGTACTATCCAGCCTCAGCCATGCAGAGTAAAAAGTGCACGGGCTCACTCACACAAACCCACATGGAGCTCTAGGCCTGTGGTACTGCAAAGCAAAAGTAAATGCGCCTTTATGCAATGCATGCATGCATACGACTTCATTGCGTTTCCTTCTGATATTAACATGTAATATCACAACTTTGCATACAGTGGAAACATCAGGCTTCACCTTCATCAAGTAAAGGTGTTCAATGATCACCTACAGGGAGGTGCAGGATGCAAACCCTTCTGTATTTTCAAGTTTTTTGTTTAATGGTGTCAAGTATTTCATCTGAAGTGAAATACTGAAACAGGTGATATATCTAAGCTTTCTAAGCTAACTTTCAGGTTCTCAGAAAAGTATTAAGAAATGCACTTGTAAAGCAGCCAACATCCTGTTCGTACCTAGAAGTTCGGCACCTGCATCCACATCTCCGATGATATCTGACTTGGCATCTTTGATCTCGTGGTACAGAGAGTCGGTGTTGATCCCGAAAGCCTCGTTCACTATACCCTGTGAGGGGCTGACACACAAATACAACACTGGTATTTAGGTTGGTTTCAACAGGACTGCCCTCACATTTTACAAATTACATAACAAAAAACTGAAATAACCAAACATCATGTATACGGCACTGACTATAATGAATTAGATAACTCCAGTAGGCATCTTCTGATTTCCATGTTTATAACATTAAATTGAATCGATTAACTGTGAATAATTCAGACACAAATAAATATCACCACATAACCAGGAAGTAGTGTTTTCTACAGAAAATTAGTCAAACATGAATCTATAGTTTTAAAACTGATCTTGCTGAATGAAGATTTTATTATTTTCTACATGTTTTGGTTACATTTTGAAGCTTTCATCATTATGTGATGAGGATAATGATGCAGCCACTGTGGATCAGTACCTGTTTCCGCCTCCATACACTCGGGGGTCCACACACATGTCCAGCTCAGGGGTGGAATCGATTATCTCCTGAAACTCGGACCACTCATCACTGCTCCCCATTCCTGAGGAGGATTTTCAGCAGAAAAGTGCAAACATTTAAATACCTTTGTTTTCCTTTAGGGTAGAAGAAAAGGATGCACTTATCAATTTCATGCATTATATTATCGAACTGAGGCAATGACTGTTTGGTGACATCCTCTTACCAATACTGACATTCCTTGTTTCTTGAGAAACCTGCACCTCCATATTCCGGCTGAGCCGCTTGGCATTTTTCCTGCGGTTTCCAGGTCGCATCGCATCAAATTCGGTGTGTGGCAGGAAGCCCTCGTTGATGGGGGTGACGGTGGCCGAGGGGACGGAGGAGGTGGGTGTGTTGGACTTGCTTCCTGTGCTGCTGGGTGTGGCTGCCACCGAGTCAGACTCTGATCCATCCTCCTTGTTGTGTGAAAGACAAAGACGATTGTATAAGAATCATATAATGAAAGAAGGTTGAATATGAACAATTTAGCTACTTTAGCTGAAGTAAAGCTACGTTTTAGAAGTATGTAACTACATGATGTCAAAAATGTGCTAAGCATATTATTACTGTTTGGACAATTTAACAGAATAAGTTCATAACTCACAGTCGATGTTACGACAGGAAACTGAATTGAAAGATTAAATTTGCCCAAGTTTCCTGTAATCTCATGCAAAGTTCTTTTACGTCAACTTTAACCAATGACAAAGTCACCTCAATCAGAAAATTTGACTTTATGTTAAATACCGCCAATTGAAATATAAAATAACATCAATCACATCATAAAGTTTGCATTTTAACCTGCACTTATTGTCTCTGGATTATTTTACAGCAGGAGGAGTCACTTCAATAAGGATTAATAAAACTTCTGAAAGATTCCAGTGGTTTTATTTTCTTACCTCATCTGTTTCTCTTACAGATAAAGCATAATATCTCTGCTATTAAGCACAGAAATGAGGCACACTTAAAAAAAGGCGGCACACTTGAAAACATAAGCTTAAACTTAATAAGCATAAACATGAACTAAAACATGGACACACGATAAGGCGCCATCACCACATAATAAAATAACCACAGTTATAAAGAAAACTCCATGAGACAAACTATGGACCCCTGCTTGCTTGAGTCAACGTGTGCATCTAACAAATCTGACTTCAAAAGGTTAATTTCTAAGTGGTAAAATAGTTTCCTTGATAGTGACACAAGCAGGCGTGGGAGAAGGTGGTCCATGTGGGCGTGGCTAGCAGGACGGGCAGCGGTAAGGCTGGCCCCTCCCCCTTCCACTCCACTGGCTGCGGTTGTGGTCGTGGAGCAGGACAGGGCCGCTGTCTGTCCCACCTGATAGGCGGAGCTGTAGGTGGACTGGCCGAGCTCGCTGACCTGCCAGATGTCTTTCCCGGGCATCATCCTAGCCCCCCCTAGACCCCCACGTACCATGCCCTCGCCACTGGGGTACAGGCTCAACGACGGCGGGCGCTCCGCTTTACTGCTGGTGAGGGAGACACAGAGAGGTGGAAACTACAGTGAATATGACGGTATTTCATGATTTACTCTTTTGTCTCCTGAGCTGAGCTGCAGCTTATCCTGGCATGCATTAGGTGAAAGGTGCAAAATATCCAGGACAGTTTACCAAGGAGAGTTTACCAGTCCACCATGGGTTAAAACAAACGGACAGTCACACATACTCACAACACTGGTCTGCAATTATTTACAAATGATCTGCCTCTGAAACTAAATAATCTATATCTTGTATTCTTTAATAAGAGGAATTGGAAAACAAATGACAAAAGTGCTGATTAGCTGATGTTTTCAGTGTATACAACAAAGGGCTATTTCACATATATATTGGTTTACATTTATGCAACAGACTTATACATCTTTCACTAAAAAGAACCTGAAAAGTGAATGCGCTGTAATGCTGTAGATCTGGTAGATCTGAAATGAACATTTGTTTCGAGTAAAACACATTCTCTCATTAATTCTTTGTATTTCACATTTTAACCAAAGACTGCATCTTAGAAACCACAGCCGATCAGCATTTTTGACTTAATTTTTTCTTTATTAGTGACTCAAACTTGGTAAAGTTTCACTACTTTTATTCTAGAGGCATTTTATTTCTAGACCAGTGTAATCACTGTCCTTGAACTTAAAGGCCTTGTCCTTCAAAAATTACTTTTTTGCCATGTGATGTTTGAGTTTTACTGTGCAGAATGATGTTTTAACATCATACATGCACAACTCAAATATCAATATACACCACTGGAAAAAAATAAATAGACCACTCCAAATATTTAGACCTGAACCTCAAACAATCCAACATGTCTCAGTTTTATATGTAATGTGTCTTAAATGTGTATTTGTTGGTATCTTGCTGTACAACACACTGGTCCCCTGAGGTTGTTTTTAAATGTGCTACATAAATATATATGACTTTACAAATCAGTTTAAGTAATAACAAAAATATTTTTCTGAATTCAATTAAAACTTTATTCATTCTCCATAAAACCCTCCTAAGGGTAAATGACACAAATTAGCGTTCAATACAAACTCTGTCATGTTTACCTGGGATGGTTGTTCTCAGCTCATCTATCAACATTGTATCTGTTCCTATTAAATAAATCATGAATAATAAACAAAGCTGAATTGCTTGTATTTTTGCACTAGGGGTGATGTTAAAAACCCAATGGGAATGTGAAAGACTGGTGGAGGACAATCCAAGACATATAAAAGTTGTCATTACATTACAACATTGAAGTCTAAAAAGAGTATGAATGTATTTTACTTGTATTATTCTGAGTCTGAGAATTTTTCATTTGTGCAAATGTCTTTCTGGTGGAAATACCACCACTAGCCTCTAGAATAGACTCTACTACATTAAAACCTACATCCGTGAATATTAAAACTAGTAATTTCTGATTTTTCCAGTGCTGTACAACATCATATTTTTGTGTTATTCTTTCATTTTTCTCTCTTGAAGAACTGCATAAATTAAAAAGTACAATACATGCCCACCCACCCCCAAAAATGCCTCTTGCAAGAATAGATTCGTTTCTCCAAGTAAACAATAATTTTTAGTCTTTTGAAAGAAAAATAGATAGACAGCGAAGCACAGCAGGCAGATAAACACACAGACAAACCGGGAGGCAGACAGCGGATCGTAACACATGAGGGAGAAAGAGGAGGAGGTTGAAAGGAGGAGAAAACTGGAAAATACGAACTGCATGACCTCTGGATCATTCCTTATTTTTATCATTCCTTTTCAGAATGCAACAGTCAGTACAATGAAAGGCCTTCACAAGCATCAAAAGCATAAGGGAATGCTTCTTCATAAGGCACGGCAAAAATATTATAAGTCCAAGGTCGGTTAGATGGCGGAGCTAAGGGAAAAGGACAGCTGTGGGACCGTATTGGATTTACCTTTTCCTCCATGTGTGGCGTTGACTGTGCAAACAGCGGCACAGAGAGCAAGCCAGCAAGACAGACAGACAGACAGACACTGATTAGAGAGAGACTTGAGACAGGAACATGCCATGACGCACAAAACCACACAAACACACACAAACCTCCACCTCTTAAAGGTCACTCGACTGTTTTGGGATATTATTTTAATTCTGTGCTTAAAATACCGCTCTTATTTGTCCTTTTATAACCAATTCAAGTAGTTTAACCTTGCAAGTTTTTTAGTATATCTAATAATTTATACAACTAACCAAAAAAATCTCTACAGGACACCATAATGAATAAACACGAGCCCCGTTCAGTGCAGTAGATGAACATTTGTGAGATTAGGTTGCTTTTGTGTGGGCACTCTTATAAGTGAAAACATGTTGCCGCAGCGACTAATCTGCAGTTAGACTACAGAGGCTGCAACAGATGTCCAACTCCTTGTCCATTAATATTCAGCGCTGATGGGTTTAGCCATTTGCTGATTAACTACACGCTGCCAATAAACACAGAACTCTCCTTTTTCTAATTATTTCCCATAAGGTTCATAATGGCTGTTTGGCCTCTTTGTACATTTCCTGTCCTCTGTCAGTGATGAAACATGACGAGTCTGATACATTTAGGACATAAAACGACATCAACAGTGAAATGATGGATTAAAACACTGAAAAATTGTGAGCCCACGCTGACACGTATGCACTCAAAATAAACAACTCACGTTCGTCCACAGCCGGGGCCTTCTGTTTGGCTGTTGCTCCCCGCCTGTTGCATCTTGGACCGCTCTATGTGCTCCACGTATGTCTGGATCATCTGTGATCCACAACAGCAACAAAGACAAAGAAGTGAGAAGCAAATCATATGTTTATAAATGAAATACTTCTAGACCGGTGACTACAGAAGTTGCATATAAAAGGATTAAAGTGATCTAATCACAAAATAAATCTTCTCTGTAATCTACTACATGCAGGATTACTCAATATTCTGTTAACATACCGCACAAGACCAACACTGTTTATTAAAAGCAATATGATGTATGTGTAGAAAACAAAGGACACTTTTAATCTGCTGCTGGAGGAAAAATAACAAATCTTGACTCAACAACTAAAGTAAACCTTTGAGTAAAACACCAATGTTCTAATCTGGCATCATCACCTTTTACTGCATATTTACAATGTGAGGTTAATACAATTGCGGGAAAAAATGATTAGACCACCCTTGTTTTCTTCAATTTCTTGTTCATTTTAATGCCTGGTACAACTAAAGGTGCATTTATTTGGATAAATATAATGGTAACAACAAAAATAGCTCATAAGAGTCTAATTTAAGAGTTGATATCTAGACATTTTCCATGTTTTTTTGCTAATAAACAAAATCACTTCAGTTCTTACATCAATATCTATGGCATTGTACTGACAAAAACAGTGATTTTATTCATTCCATGTTT
>JAPTMW010000028.1:13013680-13024336 GCA_029822955.1 Ostorhinchus angustatus
ACCGTGAAAACAGCAACACTGAAACAGAACAGAGTGATAATGTACTAGCTATCCTGTAGATTGAAGGGTTGTTGATTGTATATTTGAGGGTTTAACACAACATTAATGGACAAAGAGCTGGGAGCCAGAAAAAGGGCTAAAAGTGCAAGAAGTTGAAGAGGATATATGTGATGATGAATCTGGTGTGAGAGTGAAAAATCCTGGGCTGTGTTAACTTGAATAGCTGAACCAACCATTTGGGGGAGGGGTGTTGGAATGAGAGAAGATTAACAGAGGAGCAGATATGGGGTAGACAGACAAACAGGGAGGAGCGGTGTGTTCAGATGATCAGTAGAATACCACACTAGACTTTCCTCCAGGGGGGTTCAGGACCCTGTTGTGAGAACGTGGTTTGGGTCCCAGGTGAGGCTCATGGTTCTTCAGTGAAGCTTCGTCAGTTGCTAAGGAAGAGTCGGGCTGAGGCTCTGGAGGGGGGGCGGCAGCAGCTGCAGGAGCAGGAGGCTCTTCTTTAACTGGAGCAACAGCTGGAGCTGGGGGTTCCGCCTTCACCTCAGGTTGACTGACTTTGGCTGCAGGAGCTTGAGGAGTAAAACAAAAGGCTTTTGCATTCAACAGGACCACAAAGGATTGGAAGACTTAAATCTGCCAAATGACAGTTGGGGGAAAAAAAAAAAAACTCACCTGGTGATTCAGGTTCAGGTCCAACACTGAGATTGTCCTGTTAAAAAATTAAAATAATAATAGGTTCAAATAAAAATCAAGACCCATTTAATATTCATTTTGGAAAAAAGTGCAGTATTTTGATGCAGCAGGATAAAAATGTATTACTTTAAAGACAAGCTTCAGTTGAACGCTAAATGTATTCTTTGAGCCAGATCTCATTTAACCTGCGCTCACCTGTATTAAAAGCATTGTTAGTAAAAAAAAAAAAAATACTGCCTCAAAAGTAGCCCACACCACAGCAACACCAGTTTTGTGTGCCTTCCTATCAAACCAGAATCTTTAGTTTCCCTAGACATGCTTTTCTCTGGGTTTTCTTAACAGCCACTATAAACACTACGATCACCTTCAACATGTTTAGAGTGAAAATTGTGTTGGAATAGATCATTCGTTAGATTATAATGTAACAGCCTCCATCTGAGATGAGAATACATTGCACTAACGTAAGACACTCAAATGGACTTTTGTACTCCTTGATTGATTTATGAATGAAAAGAGAAATACATATATGTGTGATGATAGAAACATGACATTTTCTCATTTTTCACATTATGCTTAGTCAGTTATCTTATTGCTCATTCACAGCATGACACTGACTGGAATAAATATAGAGGACAATAAAGTGGCACAGAGCAGGGTAATTCTTAACAGGATTTCTTTGTGTGGAATTTCCAAATAAGAGGAAAATAATCACACGATGATTTACAGTGTGGCTGTTTAAACAATTTCTTAAGTGAATTCACAGACCACTTACTGTTATTATGATAGACCATTACAGATGCTGCAACTTGTGGACGTTTGTGCCCAAATAGTAACCACATTTTCCACTTTGAATAAATTAGCCGATTGGTGAGTTAATTAGGATGTCTACAGTTTAAGTCAGATAAAAAAAGAAAAAGACAAACTGTTGAAGTGGTCAATAAAGTCTTGGCACGTTTCCTACCTTTGGCTTATTAGGGTGGTTCCTGCTTGGGCTTGGGGCAGGTGCACTTTCACCAGCCCCGAATATGTTGCTAGTTTGCCCACCTGGAGCCATGGGTTTCTGCGGCTGTGCTGGAGCTTCAGCTTCCGCAAATATTCCACTGCTCTTTCCACCTACAAACATTACCAAGATGTATGTTTAAAGATTTACAGCTGTCACATGTTCACATGCAGAACTCTTACATTTCATGTCTCATTTGGTCTGAGTGGTTAGTGACATAAAGTTAGAGATTAATTTTAATGAGAGAAATTCTCTCCCCCTCGCGATCAGCTCAATAAAAAAGAAAACCAAACATAATTAATGCACAATCATCAGTTCATGAAACATCAGACTGAGATGTTGTAAATGCAATGTCTTATTATCCCTCCAATGTATGACAGTCAAATTTCAATCCTTTTTTTTGTCATTTACAGGTGTATCAGCAAATATATCTCAAATCAGCATAAGTAGTCAACCTGTAACACTACATTATGTATCAAAAGGCTATAAATATGCACCAGTGCAATGTTAGGCAAAAAAGATCAAATAACCAGTCTGATGAAACCATTTCTACCAAAAGGGGACTCAACATTCTTGACAGTATTAGATACTTAACAAAATCTGGAGGTGGGGTTGTGTTTGGGCACAAAGTCAAAGTGTCTAAACTGGATTTGTAACTTTACAGTGACTGTTTATACAGCATGCACACTGACATTTGTATGACTGCCCCTGCTAACAGACTGCCCTCACCTGGAGGATTTGAGCGTTTAGGGACACTCTGGGGCTCTTCTGCTGGAGAAAAAACTGAAGAGGCCATTCTGTTGGGCCTTCTTGATGCAGAGTCGTCTTCATAGCCACCAAACAGGTTACTGGAGCCACCTCCAGGAGGCCGTAGAACCCTGCATAACAATAATGTACAGCCGATGTAAGATATTATCTAACTTTTGTAAAAATGGGAATCTTATTGAAATAAGTTTCCCTGTGCACATGTGACTTGGCAAATGAATGAAGCCAGTACACGCTACGCCCAAATGCATAACAGATGAATTCTGTGCTGCTCCATCAAGATCAACACTTCTCGGGGTGGATCGGGCAGGTTTTGCTCAGATGTAAGTCACGACAGGACATGTTTACTGTCACAAAAGCGTATCTATGGGTCATATTTCAGCACCCTTTTACACAACGGGGTCAGGTTGAAAACAACAAGAGTCCGATCTCTAAATATCTTAGTTACGCCGACAGCTCAAGCAAATAACAGGGTTTTTTTTTAATTACATAGTCAGGAAGGGCGCCATATGCCTGAAAGCCCTTTAATTTAACAGCACAGAGGTTACACTCTCTAAAGTTACAGGAATTAACATTACAACATGCTTGAACTCGAGTATTTAGTACGGCGTGCGTAAGAAATGACGTTCTCCAGTGAGTATAAAGAAACTTGACCTATTTTTACTAGAACAATGTGGCCGCAAGGCCGTTATTGTCGAGTACAAAGACGAGCAGTCTGGAGTGGGTTTCACACTTCCGCAGGCGCAGCAGACAACGCCTGCTCTGTTAGCTTAGAAGCTAATTCACGGCTCCCAAGTTTGCTAGCAGATGACAACTCAAACAAAGGTTGCTAAAGTGAACGAGCACACAGATAATTGGGTAACTTATAAGCAGGCTGGTTTCTAGCAAAGATGTTAAAAACTGATGGCTGTTCAAATCTACGACAAGCTCCTGTCACATATCGTTGATCGTTAAGACACCAGTCGGCTACTTACACTTAAAAAATTAACTATCCTTGGCTATTTTGTTCAAAGCTAACCAAGCTATACAACTACACATTCTTCACCTTGAGCTGGGCTTTGAACCCGTATCCAACCCTTGAAACATGTTCGTCGAAGTCATAGTGGTTTTGTTTTAAGCCTTCAAGTTACCGAAGACAACTTCGTCAGTTTGCCAACTGGACGACCAGCAAGTTCCTCCTGCTTGCGCGTGTCCGCCCCGCTGTGACACAGAGGAATATAACTGGTGCACGGCCAATCTGCTGAAGCATGCGGTGCGCTCCATTATATGAACCTGGCAGCCCTACATCACTGACGAATAGTGTTTTGTAATAAAACATGGCGAGATCTTTGGCCTAAATTGTTCATTGGTAAAAAATGTACACTTTACGTGTACATGTGTTTAATAAATATAGTTAGTTAAACAGATACATCAATCTCCCGCCCAGCTGGTCTGTCACATAGACATTAAATCATCGCCCCCCTATACTAGTGTGGCTATCGTTTGTTTTTAGCACCTGTACAAAAGAGTGCGTCAGATTAAACATGATATATACATCAAAAGCTGTTCGTGTCATCTTAAATCAGTGGATTTTTTAGATAGTGTTTCAGTTTTTTTTTTTTCACGTTAACGCACTGTAGCATTGTTTGTAGTCCGTGCTTTAATGCATTTCATTTCCCTTTACACTGAAGTCTAATTCCACGTGACCGAGGATTTCCGGTACACGTAGGTATTTAATGTAAGCGCACCTACGAGTACAGCATATTGATTTGATAAACAAAATGTCAATCATATTTTGGGCGGAACTTATTTTTAGAGCGCCAAAAATCCTTTATTCAATGACGATGTAAATTTGTCTTGGTGATATTGAATTTATTGGAAACATGTTTCAGGACAGATAAATTTCATTGCTCAAGCAGCATATTGATTTCGAGCACTCAAAGCAAATATTGATAAAGTTAAAACCCTTCAATCCTTGAAAAAACATGACAGGAAAAGAATGACGATTGGCCCTTTGTAGGTACTCTCTTATTAACAATTGGTCATATATTCTGTCAATCAAACTTTAACCGTCGTCCTCGTGTACGTCTGACCAATTGTAGGGTTTGTTTTCGAGTTGTAGTGGGCGTGCCAAAGCGCGTGGGGAATCGATTTGCAGGAACTGTCATCCGCAACAAACTGGGAGGCAGCCGTCAGGTAGCAATGCTAGCGTATGTTTCATTTGGGACTACCACCAACAGGCTTCCATTGCAGGTAATGTGAAAACTTTAATAGTGTTAGTCATCTAACAAACCGCTTTAAGGTCTGCTTCGGATATTAATGATGTTGGAAACAGCTTTGTGATGTTTACGGTTTCTTCGACTATGGCAGCGTTGTTAGCTAGCCAACAACAGCAGCCATGCTAAGCACCATGCTATGTATGAAGACGATTCTCTTAAAGCTTGTTACAAGAACGTTAACGACTTTAACTCTGTAATTAAAGACTGTCATACATCTGTAAAATCAACTACTTGTAACTCTAAAAGTATAACTCAATACGAGCCTGTAGTTACACTATTTGAAACACTGCCTGGACTATACAATTTGTAGGAATACTTGATATAAAGTCATTCTGTGTAGTATTTACAAGTTTGATTAACGCCAAGTTCCACTAAAATGACACTCAAACTCTAGGTAGAAACTCAATGACAGTCACGTTCATAAGTTAACTTTGAAAATGCTTATTGTTGGAGGATTTCAATGTCACTGTTCAATCCAAACAAAGTTGACAGTTTTTTCGGGCTCTTAATGCCTTTACATCTGTTATATGCTTTGACTTGGGAATTTTTATTGGTGAAAATTACTAGTGAGATGGTACAAATAATACAGATTTGAAGATTGGCTCTGTTGTTAAACAAACCCTGCCTCCCTGCCATACACAGACTGTATTATCATATCCAATTAATCATTCTTTGTGTAACTTTCTTTTGCTGCACCCCTCTCCACTACAAACTTAGATTACATTTACCCTTATATAAGTTGTTACATGGCGATCAGACAAACAAAATCCCATTCAGTTTGTGCAGTATACACATGATAATAGTTTTTCAAAGCAATACTGTTGGTAATTGATGCGCACACCTGACTATATACTGCTTTGACAGAAGAATACTCATTTGAATGAGACAATAATAATGCCATAGCAATAGAATTGTCAAAAAGTTTTAGACCTGTATAATAGACATTAAATAAAATGGTTTGCAGACATAATTTCTGCAGGCAACGGTGACGTAGTGACAAGCAAAGTCCACTTGCACACGGGTTAATAAAACTATCTATGCTCATCAATTCTAAAGAGCTCAACTGAAAGGTACTACAGTAAAATATTCCTCATCATATGCAGTAAATATCTCGTGTTTTTCTATGGTTGTATAGTAAAAATTTTTGTTACAAAAAAGCACTGAGTAATGTTGTTGCTGATAGAAAACAGTTGAACTGCGCAGAGAGTTCAGCTCAGTCGAGGCTGGAGCAAGGAGAGGGCAGAAAGCGGAGAGATCGGTCTGGGTTTTATTATGCTCAATTTGATTAAAAATAGCGAGTCAAACCGGTCGGACTCATGGTGAAGAGAAAGAAGACGTCGCCTACTACCGAAGAGCATGAAAATGGGTAAAATTATCTTTAAAATAAACACTTTATTTAGAGGTCGAATGCACCGAGGGGTTTTCGTTGTCGTTTCTGCAGGGCGCTAAACTGAAAAGCGCTCGCATTTGAATTTAGTTGAAATTTAACCTAAAATGTTGCCCGTTTTGGCAGAAAGACACATGGTAAAACACTGTGCTCAGTTACTAAAGTATTATGGTTGATGAATATAAATTAAATCAAGACGTTAAATGAAAATATTTGGTGTTGTTTTGTCGGGACCGGAGAGGGGATTTGAAACAAACAGCGGCGGCCATGTTGAGAGACAGTGAACGTCGTCTTTAGAAGTTAATTTTGCACACCGCTTTGCTCTTAATGTGACAATTTCCCCCCAAATGTGTTTTGGCAGCATGACACCGGGCTCCAGGGAGGGGATCGGTGTCGATGGGAGGAGGAATCCGTCCAGAAAGCCCGAAGGTTGCGACGAGGAGGAGAGCGGAGAGCAGGCGAGCGAGGAGCGCAGTACAAAGGGAGACGACGGAGTGGAAATTCTTAATCCATCAACCACGGGTCTCAGCCCCGGTTCAGCCTCGGTCCTCTCCGCCTCTCCACCGAACCGAACCGGGCACAGTTCGACCCAGCAGCCACAGACCTCAGCGGAGTCCGCCCCTCCGTGTCACGACCAGCATCATTTTCTACGATCAAGCGTTAGACCTCCGAGTAAACGGATCCGGAAGGATTCAATCGGCTCGACCATCAATGGACATGGCGGGGCAAAATCGAAAGGTACCGCAGGTGACCAGTTTATAGAAAAGTGTGGAAATGTGGGATCAGCAGGGGGGCTGCTGTCACTTTTAACGGTGTCAGTGTGTTTCCAGTTTGTTTACCAGTGATGGGTGGTTTGATGCTCTGAGGGGCAGTGCTTTGTTGCTGTGTACTCCCTCTGGGCCACTGCCCTGGACTCTCCTTGGAGACATTTCTGACTTTTCAAAGTTGCAACAGCACCTAAAGAATTACTTCTAAAAGTAACCGACCACAACTTTAATTGGGATGTCATATGACTATATATTTTACTTTTTTTGTTAATGTGTGACTGTTTTTAAAAACAAAGCTTTCAGTGTGATACTTATAAACATTGTTGTGGTATGAGGGTGAGCAGTGTGTCCATAATACATTAAAGCTACACAGTAAAGGGCCTGTTTTCAAGAATCAATTACACAATAATTTAATTGTTTATTTATGATTTCATCTATATTTTCAATTTGTTGCAACAGACAGTTGTGACAGAGAAATTACCTATGAACTCAATATAGGCTAATAATGTTATTTTGATTTTCATACACTGTGTGGTTGCACTTTCTATTTTTATTTGATTTTTCAATTGGTGTACTGACTTGGTGACATACAAAATGACTCCTATGTGTGTCTTTAATTCTGTTGGCTTAAAAGTATATTCCGTCTGTGATTATGGCTTTAACAATAATTACACTCGGATCTGACAAAAATGAAAATACACAGTATGTAGATAGTGTAATCTGATAGATACTAAAACAGAAAGATGTAAATATATTGAGAATTTATTTCCTGTTATATTTATAATGTATGAGTGTCTCCATTTTGACAGAAGTCCTATTTATTTTGAGTTGGTTTTGAAAAGACACATATTAGTGCATATGAGCTACACATTTATTGCATTTGTAAATGAACATCCTTTTTGGATGAAATCTTCATTTGCCTTTGTACAATTCAATGTTGCGTCAATAACCAGTTCTGCGTATTAATGCGCGCTGGCATTGTACTCTGCTGGGGTAAATTTGGCCATTCAAGCCCACCACAAGTTGGTTTTGGACCTGTGTACTGGAGACCTGGCCATAGGGTCTGATTGCTTTTCCTGCCTCCTTGCCAAAACTTAACCGCACAAGGGGATGTTCTGCAGGTTGTGCAGTGTAATCAAATGGCTGTGGGTGGCTTTGTATGCGTGTATTGAAACCTTTCCAAAACCACACACAGAACTGCAATTGCGATTTTTTTTTCCCTGTTCAATGAAAAATAATAAGAATGGTCAACCAAAATGTTCAGCTTAGTCCTCACATTTTTACAATGTATTTTTATGTTACATTTTCTCATCAAGTGTGTCCCAACTGATGAGTTTTTGATCTCTTCTACCACACAGGCACAGAGAATGGCCCTTCCTCCCAGGGAGCAGTGGGACAGTCGGGGCCTGTGGCCGGCTCCACGGGAGTATCTAAGGCATCGAAGGGCCAGGGGTCTGTTGAAAAGGAGGAGCAAGCTGGTAACCAGAAGAGGGCTCGTCGCCAGTGGGAGTCTTGGAGTACTGAGGACAAAAACAGCTTTTTTGAGGGTCTTTACGAGGTAGAGAGGAACTTAATAGACTGTCTGTATTGTGTTATTTTTAGTGTGTTGCGAATCATGAGACAGTACAAAATTAAATTATCTCTTCATATACATCATTATGTAATCTCTGTTACTGTTATCTACAGTATGGGAAAGATTTTGAGGCTATCCAGAACAATATTGCAATGAAATATAAGAAGAGGGGCAAACCAGCCAACATGGTGAAGAACAAGGAGCAGGTTCGCCACTTCTACTATCGCACCTGGCACAAGATCTCCAAACACATTGACTTTGCCAATGGTAAGCTGCCTTTATATCATTTAATGTAGTTCTAATTAAATTTTAGGGACTTGCTGCCCGATATTGAACATTTGTTTGAAATATCAATATGTCCCCTGCCCTCCTGTCCCCTTACATTTATCTGAGCTATTTGTTATTTAGTGTCTGTTTCCTAATGCACATGTAAAGGAATTGCTTCAGATAAGCTTAAACTCCTACAGAAAGCCAAAACCCTAGTTGCTGTTGTGTTATCTTCATGTAGCATACACA
This sequence comes from Ostorhinchus angustatus, assembly GCA_029822955.1. Classification (NCBI taxonomy): domain Eukaryota; kingdom Metazoa; phylum Chordata; class Actinopteri; order Kurtiformes; family Apogonidae; genus Ostorhinchus; species Ostorhinchus angustatus. The sequence goes on from JAPTMW010000028.1 coordinate 13,022,649, forward strand.
TGCTAGATGCTGGTTGTGAGTGTCACACTCTCTTTACTCCTCAGTATATTCCCGTGTGCTGAAGAAATCTTCTCAAGAGCTATACGGTCTCATCTGCTACGCTGAGCTCCGCAAAAAAGTCGGAGGATGTAAGTAGAGGCTGTACATATGTGTTTTTAGAGTTGGTTATGTGTCAGTGTTTTGCTCTTGTTAGTTTTGGACACAAGGGATGTAATTAAGTGCTGCATACTCCCAGTCATGGGGGACAGCGACTCCTGAGGAACAATGTCGTAAATGTCTCTCTGGTTTTGTCTTTTGTTTTTTTGCAGTAATGGATGATAAGAATGTGGCGAAATTGAATGAACTCATCCAGCAGGGGTAAGTCAGTAATAGTAAAAGAAGTTATCGGTCATATTTTTTGCCATATTAAAGTCAAATTACACGTAAAGGTAAAGTTATACTTTAAAAAATGTAATGGCTCTGTGTTTTTGATCAGGGCCACTACGGTGCGCTCCAAAGGGAGGAATTTACGAATCAAAGCACCCATGTGCCGTGCACTGAAAAAACTTTGTGATCCAGATGGTGAGCATGTGCATACACTGACACCCAACATGCACTTTTCATACACACACATGCTGTAAATATAGAGAGGGCATACAAAGTAAACAAACATCCGTGCTGAAAATACAAACTGTGATGATGATGGCGCCGAGTTTGTGGGGGCGGGGTTTGGCAATAACAATAGCAGCGTGTGGGCTAGCAGCGTTTCCATGGTTACTCAGTGGGTGCAAAGTGAAGAGGAAGACCAGGAAGGAGATACTGTCAATGACTGGTCTGGCCGGCTGTCACCCGCCATTCAGCTCAACGTCCAGCAAAGCTTAGAGAGAATTACAATCACACTTCTTGCATCTGGCATTTCTCTCATGTTGTCAGTTGTTACTTTCACAGCTGTGCAAGTGCTTGACAAAAACTTGGGCCTTGTCCTGGTGTGTTCAGTTTCCTCCTCAGGACTAGAGTTTGGAAGTGTCCTCATTGTTTGCTGCTCTATAAGCGTTAATGTATGCAAGGGAACTTTAAAGATATTTTGGTATGAGCTTTCTATTTAAAATTCTAATATCATTTTGGTTAAGTCCAGTGTTTTGTTGCATGGTTGTGGCATTTTCTCTGCCAAATTACTGACATTTTGTTCACCTCATATAGTTTGTCATGAAGTCAAGAGTAAATCCTTAGTAAAACCATTTTTCCAACTGAAACTTCGCTGCCACTTCTGATTAACACTGTTTTCATGTCATGGCAGGAGTAAGTGACGAGGAGGACCAGAAGCCAGTGCGTCTTCCACTAAAGGTGGCAGTGGAGCTCCAGCCACGCAGTAACCACTCCTGGGCACGCGTTCAGAGTCTTGCCCACAACCCTCGTCTCAGGTCAGGCATGCCCACTAACAAATACCTCAGAGGAATAATAAACTAACTTAGAGCAATTTTGGCAAGGGTTGACTGAGGGGTTGACAACTTGAATACAGAATAGATTTATAGCAAGGCTTATGCTCTCTGTAAACTGTTTTTGGCTTTTCCATTCCAGGATGGTGGTAGAGCTCCACAGGAAAGTCTCCAGCCTGATTGAATATCTGAAACAGAAGTGGGCGTGTCATGACCAGAGGATTGTATCCTTTTCAACACTTTCCAAAACAAAGTTCATTTTTCACATTATTC
>JAPTMW010000028.1:13028155-13045482 GCA_029822955.1 Ostorhinchus angustatus
ACTGTGTCAGTTTCTTTTGGTAATCTGCTCTGCCGGTGTTCTCAATGCATATTGCTTAATATCATTTCTATTTCTCAACAGCTAAGCTAATCTTTTGCCCTCTCACTTCCTGTTTCTTCCCTCAGGAACTGGATCCTTCCGGCCAATCCAGACCCGCCCAACTCCTTCACCCCGCCCCCTTATGTCCAAAGCTTCCTCTGCACCTCCCAGCTCTACAGCGGCCAACCCGCTCTCTAGTACGATTTGATTTTAATTGAAGCTCCGAGGCTGTTTGATTTACAATGAAATAAGGGCCCAATGTGTTAAAGACATTCACAGATTGTATTCGCAGAGGTCTGTGCAGATGTTATAATCCCTTGTATTTTTTCTTTTTTACCGTATTTCAGGTGCCATTGACCTGGCAGCCAAGTCTGCAGGTATCATCCCCGGCAGCCCCTGTCAGCAGCTGGACTCTTCCACTGTCGATAACAGCACCGTGCTGGGCAGAGCGCCTGTTGCAGATGCTCAGCCAGACTCTGAACTTCTTCAGCATAACGTCCCAGAGGTCAGTAGAATTTATAACCTTGAGAATCATTGAAATCGTCATGTTTCAACTATTACAATGTGCAAAAGCTTGGACTATTTCACAAAACAGTTCCAACTGTATTTTACAGAATGGCCTGCCTCCTCCTTCTCCTGGAGCAACTGGAGGGGGAGACTCACTGCTCTCACCCCCCAGCGTAGCCTCACTACTCGACATCTCTCTACCTGGCCCACCTGAGGAGGCTCTGACCCCCGGAGAACCTCAAACACACATCAGTGACTCTATCATTGATATCGCCATCAATTCTGCACACTATGGTGAGTACATGTGTCACTTGGCTCCAATTTCATGTTTTGTCTTCCAATACTGATTCCCAAGCTTTGCATTTGCCAATACCGAGTACTGATCCAGTACCAGGATGAAATTAATCAGAAGTATGGCAAGTTTTATGGAAGAATTTTTTTTTCTTCATCTTGCTCCTTTTCAATCATGGGTGTGTAAATGATTGTCCACCTGATGGTTATAGAATGTTTGCTGATGAAATGAGTATCCATGAATGAATGAAAAAAAAGAATCTGAGGTGTTTAAAGCAATGTCAAACTTGAAATTATTGCTTTATTTACTTTTAAAGTAATAAATCATGTACCTGCAGCCAGGTAAAATAGACTAATTACTAAACAGACTGACCTATGGATTGGAACCATTGTCACCAATATCCTGTCCAGTTGTTTGGGTCAATGTTGTGACCAGTATCCTTTTATCAATATCAGGCTGGTGCATCCCTTGTATGTATCTGGTGACATTTGAGTAGAAACCTTCAAAGGTTTATCTTTAATTCTGTAACAAAATGCTTTACAAGCCGACAAGACAAGAGATGGGAAAAGCGTGAAATTAAAATATTAAACACAGCTTCCTTATATTGTAAAGCGTTTTGTGTCTTGTTTGAGAGGCACTCCATGAACTAATTGCGTTAAAATCAATTCACGATGATGGCATGAAACTGGCTCAGGTTCCAAATTATCAGGTTATTAAATGTGTGTGTAATCTAATGGCTATGTACATTGCTTAATGCAGGCGAGGAGGCTGCGCTCTCTCCGGCCAAATTGAGCAACAGCGACGGCTCCAAGCTCTTGGCCTCCTCCCCATCAGTCAGCCCGTCCCGTGGCTGGATCCCATCACCCAGCCACGACCCCCAGTGGTACCCCAGTGAATCCTCTGACTCCACACTGGGATGCCTCCTGTGTAAGTCTCACTCTTTAGCCCTATTTGGATGGGATTAGTTTTACATATGTATGTGGGGTAAAGTAATAATTGCCAGAGATTTTAGTCCATCCAAATGTGGTCTGTCAGCAATCATTACCGCACAATGTCAGTAAAGATTGCCGCGACTTTTACCTTCTGTAAAAGGGTCCGGGAAAATGTCCCCTGGTAATACTAATCCGGTGTGAATAGACCAGTTGTTAATATGTGTGTAGATATTCCGTCATATCCTGTTTACAAGTAGTTTTTCCCCGATTTTCAAGCATGGAGGCTCTTGAAGAAACACTCAGTTTTCCAGTAGGCAGTTGAACAAGTGCGTGTGAAACCTCTTGTCACCCCAAGTCCTCGCTTTCGTTTCTGTAGTGGCAACGCAAAGCATTTTTTGCACATGTAGTCATTTAAATAACTGCAAATGTGTAAACAAGTAAATTTAATGACAATTTGTAACATAAATATGGGAACAACTGGATTGAACTTATCGGGTTCGGACACAAACATTGAAGTGCCGGTTGGGTTTGGATGCAACTGTGTCGGGTGTTGGGTTTGAACAAAAATATGCGGCCTGAGCCAAGCTTTATTTTAGACATTCAAGCCTAATTGGAAAGCAACATCATACGCACATGACAACAGGAGGGGACAGCGGTGCGTGAATGGATTTACCCCTCCCACTTGTGGTAGTTTTAATGATATTTCTTATCCCGTGCGAATTGACCATTAATATTACCTATGTCCTGTGGTCAAGTGGCATTACCCCACGTGCCCATGTAAAACTAATCCAGTCCAAATAATGCTTTTCACAAACACCTTCACAGACCATCTCCTATGTTAGGTTTAGTTAACACTCACCAATTAATGAAACAGCCACAAATGGAATCTAATAAAAATGTTTGTGTTAGTCAAAACAGTAAAAACCATACAATGATGTGTTGGTATAAGCCAAAGTCATATTGATTGGAACTCAGGAAATGGTAGCTGTGAATGACTCGAGTCACAATACATGCCAGACACTTAACTTTTTTGTGTTTTCACGTATCAGCTGCCTTATGGTGTGACTGACTGCTGTCGACTTCTTGCTACAATGTGAACATAGATTTGTTTCCTCTTTATTTGTGTTGTCAGTCCTCATCACTGTCTCTCTTTATTTTTTCTCCAGCCAGCATGGTCTCCCCTGATAAGAGTAGGCGGACCACCCTCACCCCCTCTGGCCCCTCCAGTGGCACAGCTTTGCTCGGCCCTAGCCTCTTGGATTGCAACTCCCATGATTCCTTTCAATCCCGTGGCCTTCCCGATGTAGCAGAAGTAGGTTGACGTCTCTTTTACAGTACTGAAGCAGACAAATTTACTTTCTAATTGCACACTTTCATGGTTTTTTAGTTTGTCTTTTGTACAAATACACCTGCTGTAGTACACAGACTGGTCAACTACCACCCAGAGTCAGTGTTTTGCTGTATGACAGTGACATTACATGCTAATAATGTGATCATGCCACTATCAAAATGGAACTGTCAGACAGTCGGTGAGCACTAAAGCCCACTGGGTCATGTCAGCAACACCTGTGGATTCAGAGGTGTAATATAGCACTTCATGTACACAGGATCCAGATGAATCACGTTACAGCTCTAATCCGACTCTGTGACATCTGCGCTTCTGTTTTCCTATCCAGTGGAATCAGAGCTGTTATTTTGTTCTCTCTCAGTTGTGTGTCTTCATTCTCACTCACTATCTCCTTCACAACATGTACAGTAACCCGTAATTTCCATTTCTATATGGAAACATTAGAAAAATGTTTACGTCAGACACTCAGAGCTCTGGAGTTAATTATTAGGATAGTTTCAGTATTATGTAAATGTAATGTTTTTATCAGTATTAAGGCAATGGTCAGTAAATGTTGGTCTTTTATTTAAAAGTAAAAGCGTTTTTCACACTACAGACATGAGTAGGTCCAACAAAAATGAGTCTGGGGTGTAAAAATAGCAGAGTTGTGAAAGGATTCTGATGTTCGACAGACAGGGCGAACAGGAGATGCTGCACATGAGCATTGTAATGTGCTGTGTTAGAGCTGCTGTTCTGAACACTCGTAAAAGATTTGTGTATGTGATGTAGATGTTAAAGCAAATGGTGCCAGTATGTTGTACATGTCAGTTAATATCAATTGTTATTATCAATTGTCTCAATTCAATGTCAAATTTTTATTTGAATGAAACATTGCAATTTGTGTTAAACCCTTTGGAAAAGACATATTTAGACAAACTGCCTGATTTTGTGATTTAGGCCTTACTTTGAGCTCTTATTTAACCTGACACAAGGGGTATAAGGATTTGAGGCTATAACATTTTTACATGATTGTGCAGCTCATTAGTGCCAAATGGTTTAATACAAATTAATTGGCGTCAGCTTGAGTTTGGTAACACAGCTGTCTACTCTGGAAAGTGGAAGTCATGAAACCTTTAGTAACTTCACTGATGTAACTTATATAGCCTTATGTATTTCATGTTGAATTTTGAAGCCAAGTCTTCAAAATGAACTAAATATAGCTGCTTCCTCTTTTAAATTGAATTTTCTGCTGCGTCGTCTTGCCGTTCAGGCCGTTGTCAATAAACGTCTGTGTGTTTTGTTGCAGATGGACTCTCAGCTTGCTTGTATGATGAGCGAGAGCAGCGTGGACTACATCGCTCGCTTCAATGACCTGGCTCAGGAGCTGGCAGTGGCCGAGCCCTCCATCCCACCTCCCTGAGGAAGAAGCAACCAACCTGCTCCACTGACCCACGGCCATCTGGAGGACACGAGGAAAGGTTTCTCCCTTGTTGCCTAAACTGTCCCCACAACACCTTCGCTCTTCGGGAGGAAAAGGCTGCTGTGGAGAAAAGACCAACCCCCTAAAGCCATCCCTGCCCCCATTTGTAAAAGTGCAATAATAGCAGTGAACATTGACCATTGTTCTAACGTGTTGGTTTCACTGAACTGTTCTTTAAGGTGAAATGCCCTTTAAATACAAACACTTAAAAAATAGTGTTTACAAAAAACAACCTCATGTACAGGAGAATACTATGCCATATCTGAACAAAATATTTTCTCTTTTATGTCTCTTCCTGCTCTATATGTGTGTCTGTCTCAGATTAACCCCCCCCCAGAATGTGGAAAAATCCACCAAAATGTGCAGTTCAGGTCCCAGCCGGTGGCAAACAGCTGCTGTTCGGGAGATTTAAGAAGGTTTGATATGTTCAATGCAACACGCCATAGTTTGTTACTCTCGCCTTGGTTGCAAAAGTAGAGCACAGTACATTAGGACAGCCAAAACTATGTGCTTGTGTTCTCGATCACCATCTTTGGTTCAGGTTTGATTGGCTCCATTTTTATAGAGAACATGTTCCCTGTGTTTGTCAGTCAGATGTCACATGTAAAATGGCAGCTTGCGTTTGTGAAAATTTGGTAGTTTTAACACACTGTAGTCGTTCTACAGATGTGATCATCTGCAGTGATTATCTTTTCAGGGGTTTTAATGTACATTGAGATGATTCCCATTGCACAAAGAGGCCGAGAAGAAATAACCTGTGTTTCAAATGATCCGTTTTAACATTTTGGTCTCCTTTACTAGTCACAATAATTGGGAATAATCAGACCTAAGTGAAGTGATGTACACACCTACTTTTTTTCTTTTTAAACTTGTATCTTGCAGTCCTTGAGTCAAATAAAGTAAGTTGTGCTGTTTTCAGTTAAGGATTTACCATAGACATGTTTAACCCAAAATGTGACAAACCTTTTATTTATTACCAGCGACTTAGTTGAATCAGTAGTTACACTCCATTTCAGATCCAGAAGAGTTGGTCAGGTGTGTTATAAAGTCAAACACTAAAGCCATAATTAACACTCCTTTTGTCTTTTCTTGAATCACTAGTAAAACCACGTTCAGCCCGTTCTTTATACGATGAGGTGAATACATTCTGTTACAATGGATGCAGCGTTTGCCACATGCACTCGTACTACGTAAAAGCCCAGATTCCTTACATTCACACATTCTTCAGATTTCAATCAGCCAGCATCAGTATGCAGTATTGTAACGTTAAACTTCATCTTCATCTCTGTGAGCGTAAACTGTTCAAGAGTGCTGCCGTCATGTCATAAACAGGATTTTAAACATGACAAAATAAAAACTCTTGTGATATATTTATTCTTTGGGTGAGAAATGTGAAAAGGCTTTATCTTACACTAGATAGAAAACAATGAAGATGATTCTTAATAAGGAATAAACAGCAGGTTTTGTCTTTGCATTTGGCAGGCTTTTTTTTTTGTCCTGTTGAAGGGTTTATTTGTACAATTGCAATTCCAGTATTCACTGCGCTTTTGTAACATAATGTAAATTGTTATTTGGACTATTTATTGTTAACATTTCAGAAAAAGTGTTTTCTGTTTAACTTAATATTAAGATGACATCTAAAAGGAAAAACCTGTTGTTTAAAATGTTCAGTTTGTAAAAGGTGTTTTTATTCTGTGGATAAAGATAGTTATAAAAAAAACATTTTGGCATTCATTGTTGTTACTTTGTGTGGGAAAATTGGTTTAAGTGTTACAGTAGGTACAATACAGGTTTTTGGATTATTACTAGCAAGGTTAGGTTTTCAGTCTAAAATTAACCATTTAATTATTTACCATTCAACATATTGTTAAATAAATTAATTAGAAACAGAAAAAAAACAAAGGGAACTGATCTTGCTGAGCTTCCATTATGTTGTAAAAATGCAGCTGAACATATTTAACTGACATTTACTGAGCAGAAATAAGCGTTTCCCTCCAATAGATGCAATAAAAACACTGGTTTGAGAATCGTTTTTCAGTAAAATAATCTGGTCGTCCACATCTGATTAACATTCAAAATCTGGTCCGCTTCTCCCTGCCAACATCTGCCCACTTCAACATGGAGCAGTATCAGGTTTCTGGACGTTCCCTCTGATCGTCATCTCCAGTTCCCTCAGCCCTCAGTCGTCCTTAGGTTTCTGTTCCTTGCGTGCGCGAGATGACATGAGTTTGAAGAAGAGCGCCGGCCACAGTGTGCGGAGGTAGATGGCCAGAGTGGGCAGAGGTCCTGCCAAAACAACATCTTTGCTCCTGTGACGGACGGCCTTTAACACGTCCTGAGCTACGTCCACGGGGTCCCGACCCATCATTGTGGTCTTGTCTAAAACTGAAATCAGGGATTCACACACAAGAACTCAAATCAGTGGAACCAAGGCACAATTATTCACAATAATACCCATATTACAATTACAGCAGTGAGCTGTTTCCATTCAGCTATGTAACAACAGTTTGATGAAACTAACAGAAATATGTGTCATCACTATTTCTGCATAATTTTCCTGATTTTACTGGAACTCCAAAGTTATCTCATTGGGGCTGCTTCATCATCGAGGCACTTAAAAGTTTGTTACCTATCATAAGTAATGTATTTGCATATTTCAGTGATAAGCTTATAAATGTATTCATCATATTTGCCCTATTTTTTTTTTTTATTTATTGAGCCTAAAACACCAACAAAAATTATATTTTTCCTAAACAAAGGTTTCTCTTATGTCTACTTAGACATTTCACTTTTGTTCATTTACTATACTAGCGGAATATGAGGAACAGGAAAAGACAAACTGATTACAGTTATCTGATAGTTTAACCAAAATGTTATTATCAAGGCAGCCTGAACCAGAATAATGTCTGAGCTTGTGCTTAACAGTTTCACTACAAAATGTGTATCTGTGCTTCAGCTGACATGTCACCGCAAGTTGAACTAGATCTGATGAATACATTTTTAAAAAACATTCACAAAATACACTGCCTGGTCAAAAAAAAACTCCCTCCCCCTGGATTTAACTAAGCAAAAAGGTAAGATCCTTCCTTTTGATAATTATAACATTGACAAACACTGTATGTTTCCGCTGGAAATACGTTTTTTTTTTTTACTCTAGTGAGTAGCTTCTCCTTCCTTAAACATCATTTCAGAAGACTGATACTGTGCTTGTGGAAAAGGGTCCAATTAATGGCCTTCATCATGCAAAGGACACAAATAAGGAGATTACTAATTAAAAGTACTAAATTTACATTACGAACTGTCCAATGCATTATCAAAATCTGGAGAGATAGTGGTGAAGCAACATCAATAAATAAGAAAAATATAGTTATAAAAAAAAAAAACCTTATATGACTGTAAGTTCAGTTAAATGCAGTGAAGAGTGATAAGAGTGTAATAGCGAAAGTAAGAGCATTTCCACAAGCATAATGTAGAGTGAATTCAAAGGATTGGGGCTCCACAGCTGTGACTTAAGAAAAACACTTTCACAAAACACATCATTGAGGCTTATCTGAAAAAAGGGTTTGATTTGCAGGGGAGGCTAAAGATTGGACTACGGAACAACGACAAAAATGGGGTGACATCAGGATGAGAAGGGAGGTGGATGAAGTGATTACCCATCATGCCTAGCGTCTACAGTAAAAGCCTGTTTGGGCAGTGTCATGATCTGGGATTACTTCAGTTGGTCAGGTCTAGGTTCTACAATGTCATGTGTCCAAAAACAGGTCAGCTGAACCTGAATAAACTGAATGACCCAGTCTGAACATCAGTGGAGTTTTTGTTCCCTGATGGCGGGCCTGGCCAAACGAAAGTGAACATCAGGGTCAATTTCTTTATTCTCTAAAACAATATTTTTTGATTACTCAGCATGAAAGACATATCTATAGATTTTAAAACTGTGTTTATTTAATTTGTACCTGAATTACAACTGCATATATAAGAAAGTATATGAAAATACAGTGTAAATTAAGAACAGTAAAGGTTGTAAATGAATGTATCCAGCATACATTCAGAATGTAAAAAGCAATGTGTAAATAAATATGTTCAAGATATATGCCGGTCTCATCTTATATTTAATACAAATTGAATACTACAATGATTTTGAATGCTATTTATTATAAAAAAAAAAAAACAGCAGAAAGATGTGTATTAAATATAGTATGTCGCCAAAAACTAATCTTTGATTATTATTCTGGTGCATCACACTGAACAGACACTTCACTCAATTACTTTCTTAGATTCTCACTCCGTTACCATGAATTAATGTCTTTCAAAACTAAAATAAAAATCTGTTTCATTTTTAGATATAATGTACTCTCATATATTAAGAAAAGTGTGGTATGCTAAATATTTGCACTTTCCTTGATGAACAGCACTTTTTGGCATTTTTTCCAAACCTCGAATAACCGCTGCATATTTGTCCTCACTCTGTTACTTTGTCAATGATGATAAATTCATGTTTTTTTAAATATTTGGTTATTATTCCTTAATGGCATGTTAAAGTACTTGCTTAGACCTACAATTTGAGCTATTATGGTTGCTGCTAAATACATTTTTAAAACAGATATGGAATTATTAGTATTGCTGCACAATGCTTTCTCACTCCGTTACTCGCTTGGCCAGGCCCTGACACAGACATATTCTAACATGACAACACCAGGATTCATCAAGCTCAGATTGACATCATCACAACATCATTTTGACACATGGATTGGCCACCACAGAGTCCAAACCTGATCAAGACATTTTGGGATGTAGTTAAGACTTTACAGTAATCAGCATCAATATAAGATCTTGGCCAAAAGTTAATGCAGCTCTGGATAGAAATAAATGTGACATTTATTGTGGTATTGCATAAACATTACAAGTCATAAACAATGCCTCAGTGAATGATGCGTCCTGTAATCAAAGCTTAAATATTTTAAGTGGAATGTTTTTGGCCAAGTTGTGTAGAATGCACAATGAATTTATTTGCACCAATACACTAATAACTTCTTTTCGGTCTCTCACCTCCATACTTAGATCCGTCTCCTGTGACGGCGTTGACTGACAAGTTTGTTCGAATGTACCCAGGACTGACCACCGTCACTGGGATCCCATAGCGTTCAATCTCTGCCCGTAGACAGTCAAAGTAGCCCTGGGTGGCGTGTTTCGAGGCTGCGTCTAAACATAGTGGGCACAAAAAACTCCTGATTCAATTCTAGATGATTTGAAGGACTGAAATGGGTAGGTAAAGATGACTTACAGGCTGATCTGTAGGGAATGGCTATCTTGCCCTGGACGCTGCTAATGACTACAATGTGGCCACTGCGCCGGCGAACCATTGAAGGAAGAAGAGCTGTTGAAAGAAAGAAAAAGAGACAGAAATGAGCACTTTCCTTTAAATAACTTCACATATTTCTAAATTTAAACCAACAGACATTTTAAGATCCAAAGTCCAGGCTGCACTCAGCACTAACCTTGTGTAAGAGCAATGGGCCCAAAATAATTCGTCTCCATCACATTCCGCTGAACCGAAAGATGAGTATCCAGGATGTTGCCACGGTAACTGATTCCAGCATTATTGATGAGGACATCCACTTGTCCGTAACACTGAAGGATCTCCTCTGCAGCCCGGTCCACTGTCTCTGTGTCAGCCAAATCGAAGACCACGATGCTGGGAGTGTAAGTCTGCAGGTTGAATGAAACAACCACAAGGCAACAGTTTTCTCATCCATATGTGCTATTATGTGATGAAATCAGAGGCAATAAAATACACATGGAGTTCACAGTTAAGGGAATTTTTAAGAACAGTGGAAGTTTAAAGGATGGAGGCTTGCCCGTAGAAAACACTGACCTATTTATACTTCAAATAACAATTGTGACAGAAAATAACAGACATTGGTGGGATAAACTCAGAGAAAATAAAACATACCTGTGTTTGTGTTGAATTTTCTGTGAGTTCCTGGACCACCTGTTGTAGGCGGATTGCATCTCGTCCACACAGAACAAGCCGTGCCCCTGCAGCGTGGAAGACCCGCGCGCACTCTGTATCACAGTATAAAACACAACTTTTGTTCATGGTGAACATCAAAGCATGACATGTCACCACTTGCAGCTCAATACTGACATGTTTTCTCTCTGCGATCTGACAAAAATAATCTATTGTATTTAAAGAATATCTAGATGTATAAAGAAAAAAATAATAAACAAACAAGAGGCTGACCTTTCCCCAGTCCTGAACTGGCCCCCGTGATGACCACCACAGCGTCCTGAAGGGCAGCTCCTGATCTGAGGCGGATCAGTATCCGGTACAGCAGCAGGACCCCCATGCTGGCTAAAACCAGCTGCAGCACTCCTCCTATGACTCTATCCATGATTGACGATCCCTCTCAATCCTCCCCACAATCTACCTGCAGGCATGAGATTAAGAAAGAATTACCTTTACCCATTCAGCTCATCCACGTACATTTATTATCAGTACTATTTTATTCTGTTCCCTTTTTTTTTTTTACACAGCATCTGTTGAATATTTGTCTGGTTTGCCCCATTTCCATATTCAAACTCCACCTACTTAAGTTTACACAAATGATACCCAACAATATTCTATTTGTAACATGTCACACTGTATCAATGAAAACGGTGTAAAACCACTAACATCACTTGTGTATTTCAGAAAATATGGAGCACAATGATTGTCCAATTTGAAGTTCATAACTCTATTGCCTACATGGACATAAGAGATTACATTTTTGGTAAAAATGCCCAGTGTTTATGTTAATTTCTTTTAGTTCGAAGATGAAAAAAACTTTATTTGACCTTAAGAACAGGAATCTTTTCTGGAGCAGGTTTATTTTCCAAGGATGGGAGAGAATTTCAAAATGCGACGTTTTACACCAAGTTGTGTAATGACCTGTAATCTTGTAACTTCAACTGTACTTTTGGTTTCTTGTAAGGCTATAAGGGTGGAGCTGCCTGATGCAAAAATAAAATAATCAATTAAACTGTGGCTTTCAAGCAGCCATGGTTTGACCTTGACATGCTTGTCCTGTAAGCTTTTATGCTGACATGCCAAAGGGATTGTGGATGTTTAAACATCCCTGTCATCTAGATAAGCCTCTTCCACTTGTCCTGTTTCCAAAGCACAACACAAACAAAACGGCATGGCAACAGTGTGATACACACTACTAGATCTGTATAATATGAACATAAGATCTAGGATGTAGGATCACTTCAGTCTAACACCCTGATCAGGCAGAATAAAATGGGATCTTGTACCTGCACATATTCTTAATTCTGGGCTCATAACTTAATTTTTTACATAAAAATACTGCATTTTATACCACAGTACCCCAGGTTTAACTGATCTCTATGTATTAGAACATGAATTTAATTGTCAGTATGTAAATAAATGTATACCCTTATGATAGTCGCTCTAAAAGGCTTTCATTAGCATATTTATGGTACCACATTTATGGTGGGGATGTGAACATTCACCTTTAACAAGAGCAAAAATGAGCATAAACAAAACATGACATAGGTATCAAACGTTAGCCATGTAAAACACAACATGCAACCCAATGGTGAATAACGTTCAAGGCTAATGCTAACACTTGCTAGCCTCCACGTTGTAAACAAACACTACTCTAACTCGGAAAAACAGCTTTAAAATACTTTCAATCCAGAACTCACCTGAGTCACCGTCCTGCTGTGAAACACAGCGACACAGATCGATGAAACGGCCAGTTCCGAACTTGGTGGGAACCTCACACCCGGAGTGTTTCAATGAAGGTCTACCGGTTGTAGTTTTCTCGCTAAGACTTATGGGAGTTGTAGTCTTCATGTGACTAAGCAAAGACGGAAGTCTGCAGGTACATTATCTTTAGTGCCAGGTGGTCTGCAGTTTATCCCAACGTGTAATTTGTGCACCATAGCATACATTTTATGGATTATTTCATTTATTAAAAGTGACTTGAGTGGTCAAAAAATGGTTTCATTAAAATTACGAGAGAATAAGTAAGCAGCACTGGCTTACAATTTTTCTCAGTAAATGCCAATAACTTAAAGTTTCCTTGTCAGACACACAGACCTCTCGCACTTTACAATCTAATGTGTTTAGAATGTGAAGAGAAATGTAGCCTTTAACCCACACAGAAAGAAAACAAGGTCAATATAAGATACACTTAGCTGAACAGACTAAGTGGAAGCTTTATCCTAAACAGGCAAACTAATGTGTCTTTATGAAGACTGGGACACCCCAGTACCTGCACTGTACTCTGAAATGTTTGATAACCAGCCAGCACATGAGTCGGCCAAACTCCTGCAGATCAGCAATAGTATCAGCAGCAGCTCAACTGACAGATAATTAGTCTGCCCTGGTCACAAATCAGCAAACTGATGAGGCCTTCCTCCTGAACAGTCAATCCTCTGCTTCAGTGTTCTGTCTCCATATGTGAATTCTGACCGTTACTGAAAGAATTCATGATTGGAACACACATCAAATTACAAAAACTGTGCCAGTGGTTTTTCATGTCCAATATGGACCAAGGCAGCTCTATGTCACCGTGGTTCAGTGGGATGACAAACAGGAGTTTGCAAACTGAATATGAAGTCTGATAACTTCAAGGTATACATCTGTATGTACCATTTACAAAATCATACATTTTGTTTCAAACTTCCTCTCTAATTAACGGCAAGAGGATGAAACTGATGAAAGCAACTAAAATGTAACAACCGGTCATGTTTCTTTTTGGTCGAGTCAAATTACCAACACAATATCTTTAATGTGAAAACTGTATTTTAACATTGTTATCAACTGGTTGTATGTGTGAATATATCATTTCCTAAAACACCACCAAAATTTTCAAACCTGTAAGTTTACAGATGAAATTTATTTGTCACATTGCTTTATGGACCTTTCTGGGGAGTTACACGAAATTCTCTGAGGAAATGGGTATAAATTATGTCTTTCCTGCTGTCAAAGAAATTAATGATTGCAGAGTCAATCTGCTCATAACAGACATTTAAATAAAATTTACTTTTACCCAGTGCCCATTGCTCACCCATATTCGAATTCCAGTTACTCATTACCTCTTCTTGGAACATGTAACTTAAAAATATATCTGGTCTCACCAGCTAATAACAAGCATAACTGGATAAACAATTACAAAAATGTCATTTAAATTAGACTTTGTGTAATTAACCTTTGTGTAAAATAGTGTACATTTAATTTTCCATTATAAGGGTTTGGCTTCATGTTAATGTAATATACATTATTAGGAACAATTTACCCATACAAGTGTGGACTTTCCAAAAGTTAAGTCTATTTAGTGTTTCAAAAGAGGACAAAAGCCATGTAATTGTCACACAAAATCTTACTTGCACTCTTTTGAACATGAAAATCTACATGAACAAGACACATTCTCAAAAAAGCTGCAGTTATTTGCACTTTTTTGGACACCATGTAAATCCATTTAATGAAAAAAGTAAAATAAAATACAGAAGGTGAGCTTGAAATATCCTAATGTTTAATGAAAGTGTGATGTACTGATCAGCAAGAAAGGGGTACAGTAAAACTACAAGGGTAAAAGGTAAAGTAGAGCTTGGTACTGGAAACAGGTCTGTCCATTTCAACCGCAGGGCAACTCAGTCTCGAGGAACTGCTCATACCCTTGTGGACTAGCTTGCTGTGTGTCAAGGATGCGGGTGGAGGGTGCAAGGGAGTAGGCGCAATGGTACTACAGAGATAAGTGTACTGTTGTCGTCACATAGAAGTAAAGGAAACGTAGGGGAAAAAACAATTCCTTCTAGTTTTAACTATATCCCTCTGATCAAAGTTCAAAATGGAAGCGCCCACATTTGGAGCTAGCTGCTGGGTCTGATCATGACTTCCACTTTTCTTATTGGGGTTCGATAGGTTCTCCTTTTTTTTTTTTTTTTTTTTTTTTAAACGTGTTTTTCCTTTTTTGTGTTGGTTCTTTAACCCCTCTTCACAATGCACTCATACCGCATAGAGTTCGTAGATCTTCTTGGCGCAATATGCCAGGGCAGCCAGTGCTATCGTATTATGAAGTCTCTTTCTGTGGATGTCATCCCTGCGTACCAATACCACAGGTGTGGAGGAGGTGAGTGTATGCAGGGGCAGCCGCGAGAGTTTTTGGCTGTCATATTCCACCTGGTACTTGCAGCAGGGGTCAAACTGCCATGAAATCCCATAGAGGGCGGCACAGGCCACACTGAGGGCGCCCGCGGGCAACGCCACATAGCGTGAATATTCAGGGGGCAATGAAAGTGGTGTCAAGAGGCAAGCAGCACCTGACAACACAGCCGTCTTGTGCAGGCAGTTGCCCACAGTAATCCAGCGGGCTGTCTCATCTCCAATGCGCGTGGGCTCAATAACAATGTATTTATACTGGGCCTCCAATGCCTGTTCCAGCTCGTACTCAAACTGGTCCTGCGCATTCTCCCCGTTGTAGATCTCATGCACAATGTAGCAGTCTGTCGCCGCCATCACTCCCCTGTGAAGAAACATGACAGAGTGCCAGAAAATGGTGAGAGAAAGCAGGAGTGGTAAGACATATATGGCTGATATTCCTTAATTTCTGCATGACCGTACCCTTCTTTTTGAGCATAAAAGAATTCTTACCTTGAGGAGGCAAGATAAAAATTTCTTTTACAGTTTCTAATTTAATTTCAGAGCAGGGTTTATAGTGCAGTTACATTCTGATCCATGAGTCAACACCTATTAGTAAAGAGTATGAGGAACTGTGAGTAATTATCAGCACATTTTAAAGCACTTCAAGGCTAATTTAATCTGTATTTATCCCAGACTTCTTTCGTCAATGTCTTGACTTTGCAAGATTATACTTAGGCGTGTTTTATGGAATGTGCTGCGAACATCTTTGTTCAGTTTTGTATACTTAAGCTTCATAAGCAGTCTAGAGCCTGACATCACTTTTGTCAGTTCCTTAGAATCAAATGCTGACACGTTGACAAAAGCCGTCATAATGTGAAATATGGTTTAAGATATGAAAAGCAACACTGACAAAATCCGTCTTTGACAATGGTGTACTTTTCAACTACATGAAAATGTTAAAACTGATAACTTTTGACAGAGTTTACACAACTAATTCAAACATATATAGCACGTCCGGCAATAAATTGCTGGTAGATACTTTACTAAAAAGCTGTAGAACATATTTGAGTATGATTAACATTTACAATGCTACTTGAATCCGTAACATAACTGAGGCCCTTTACAGCATGTTGACAAACTGACAAACCTAGAAAGGCGCTAAGTTTATTCGGTTTTTAAGACTACTGAATACAAGGCTAGGAAACAAAACGCTTGAAGGTGTACTGAATACTTACAAATTAACTACAAAATCGAGTAAAGTACATAGTGTACCTGACTAACTCGCTTGCATGGTAAAAAGTTGGAGGAATGGCCAGCTAAGTTGAGGACCATTTTACTTTCAGGTCAGGTCGACAAACACAGTCTGTTAACACTTTCAGCTAAGTCAGTGAAGTGCGGCTTGGGGACCTTGGTATATCGCAGCGGCGAACTATTGAACAAAACTTTTCCCGCAGTTTTTCGCTTGATGTGAAATAACCAAAACATCACATGAGCTGCTAGTATGTTTCCCTGCTAACGTTAGCTAGCTGTACGCGGTAGCCAGCTAGCGTTAGCTAACCATGGGACAAAATTTCGACTTGTCGCGTTGACAATCAACTTCAAATTCCTAACGATATAAATGTACGGGAGCTGGCGAGTGGTGACATCGACAAAACGTTTAATCGAATAAAAACATTTTCATTTAATGGCCAAGATGTGAAGTAACTGACCTCTCCCTGCTTACTGGGACACCGCGCCTCCTTCCCAGCGACGCCATGTTGGAGATACAACCGTGATTGCAGCTGACGTATATCAGTACTCAGCCTTCTGGGTAATGTAGTAAATTACGGCAGCCGGTGCGCTGCCTGAACTTGGACACCCACTACAAATCCCGTGATACATCGTGGCCAGGATATGTGCCTTTACGTATTTTTATTATAGCACATAGAAGTTTGAGAGGTCAGACAGTATTCTATCTGAATCCAATAAAAATCTAAGGAGTATATTTATTTTAAAACAACAATTAACGACACATATGTAGCAAACTTGGAAAACGTAATAAATACAGATACCCAAGCATTTTAATAATTAGCCATGCAAACAGAATGCATAACTACCTCTTTTATAGCATAATGTATCCTGAAAAGCTATGTAACAGTCCATCATTTTGCGTCCCGTTATCTGGTTTGGTAAAATGACCCGTATTATGTAGGCTGCAGGGTACTTACCCATGTTGTGCCTTCGCGTGCTCTGTTTCTGTGTCCCCGTGCGCTATGAGCTGCCCGTCCGCGTGCTGTAACCTGACGCGCGTTGGATGTAATGACTATAATGGCTGCGTTCAGGAATGTGAGATCAGCTGAAACCTAAAGCTATGCCAATCACAACTATTGTAATGTGTTGTGGCGTGTGCGTGAAAACAGTTTGATTAATCCAGAGATGTAAATAACGCATGCGTAATCAGTACAATCTAAAATCAATTGAACAATAATTGATACCGTCTTTAAAACTTAAAAAAAATATGTATAAATGTACTTGCTCGACCTGCCGCAGACCATCAGTAGCTACTACATAAGTTTATTTTATGTCAGGTATAATCAAGGATTGTTTTGTCAAATAAA
>JAPTMW010000028.1:13090436-13101875 GCA_029822955.1 Ostorhinchus angustatus
ACACACTCCCACCCTCCCCAATCCCCCTCATCCTCCTGCCGTCCCCCAAGCCCAGCCCTCTCTGCAGAACTGGTCTTTAGCCCCATTTGACTTCATCATCATCTGTCATGGTGAGGATGTCTGTGACCAGACCGGTGCCGATGGTCCTGTTTCCATCTCTCAGAGTGAACCTCTGGCCTTTCTCTAGAACCATCGGTTGACGCAGCGTCAGAGCCAAGGACGTGTCCTCTCCTGGCATCACCATTTCCTGAAAGAACAGAGACAGTGACAGGGTTACTTTTCAGCTGTACAGTGTTATCTACAAAGTAAAGGACACCTTTGTTTAATACTAAATTATAACTATTTAAAGTTATCATTTCGTTTGCATAGTAATTTCTACATCAACAAGTTACATCATCCTTAAGTTACTCAGCAAAGTCTAAATATCACCTCCAAAAAGAAAGTGTGGTTTTCACAGGTGTTTGTTAGTAGTCTAATGTTCAGCTTTAAACAGATCATCCAGATTTTTTGTGCACGAGTTCTTGAAGATAGTGGCTACAGATGATTAGATATTGGCAGTTCTAGGTCAAAGGTCAAGGAAGAATGGCCAAAATTCTCATTTGTTGACATAGGGTGAAATTTTAAAACATTTGTCTCCTGGTCAAAACTCATCTGATTTGTATTATAATTTTCTACATAGATGTATGAAAGCTTGCACCACAAACTTTTAAACATTCTAAAATCCTGTAACATAAAAAAGTCAAGGTGGCAGTAGATAATTTTTTTTTTCATGTATTCATTTCTTTTCTGAACTGCTTAGTTGTGGTGAGGGTCTCAGGGATACCAAAGCCCAACCCCACTACCACTGGGTGAAGGTGAGGTACAAAATGAACATGTCACCAGATCATCACAGGGATGACTAACAGACAATTCACTCTCACATTCACACCTACAGATGATTTCAATTCACTAAACAACCTATTAATTATTACCCGCAGAGAACCCACACAGACACAGGAAGAACATGCAAACTCCACAGCGAACAGTGCTGAGATCGAACCCAGGACATTAAAAGTTCGTACTCAGATTTCTCTCATAATTTCAAGCCATGTATCAATGGACCATTATTTTCTAAAATTTTAAATAAAGTCTTTGATAATTTTGCACAAAATCATGACCAATGAGTGCAAATAGTGTCAAAGTACAGAAAATTGTTGTGAATGAGGATTACAATTTACAGAAAAGTATGCTGTTTTGGGGAATTTCTCGTTTTGTTAACATGAGTTGGGTGAAATACTGTCCCTGAGACTGAAATTTGATATAAGAACTTCCATGTAAACCAACCAACACACACATACACACCTTATCAGCGGGCAGAGTGATTCGGCAGGCCATGTCCCATGTCAGAGAGAACATGACAGGCATGAAGTTGGAAACAAATGGTTTGTGTCTGCCTCCCTCCTCCTTACTCAGGATATACACCTGTAATACAAAGATATGACGTATGATACATTAGGAATACAGTGAATCAAAGGATTCAGTTAAAAAAACTCAAAAATAAGGCTGCAGGTCAATTATTTTATCTTACAACCAGTGATTTTAACTCCTTGAAAGACCTGAGAAATTACTGTAAAACCTCTTGTCCATATGTCCATACACAGGCATTAACACATGAAAGTGCTTCCACACCTGGGCCTGGACTTTCTGGTGAGGCTTGATGGATCCTGGTTTGCACATCACCATCCCTCGCTTCACGTCCTCCCTCTTGAGGCCTCGGACCAGAGCTCCCAGGTTATCGCCTGCCTCTGCTCGATCCAGAGACTTGTGGAACATCTCGATACCTGCACACAACAGGGTCACATTTCTGTTTATCCACTAATATTCACATAGTACCTGAACACACAATTCAATTAAAATAATTTTTCCTCAATTACATAGTGATGTTATGTTCGATGTAAACAGCACTGAAGTTCCTTTGTTAAAGTGCTTTTCAGCGTTTCGTCTCTGTAATCTTGGAAGCCCATGAGCAGAATTTATAAAAGTAAGAATGTTTTGCATCCATTTAGAACATACTGTCCAACTTTTACAACATGGTATATTGAGGCCATTACTGGTACCACACTAAAACTACACTTTTAAAGACATCTTGAGTTCAGAAGTGAAAACTATTTACTCTCCAACATTAGAGATTTTTCGAATGAGGGGGGTGGAAAGGATGGAATTTTAACAATATTTAATTAAGTCAATGCATTAGGCACAAATTATTATTCAATGCAGAGTAATTTAATTTAGTCTTCAATCTTTAGGTTTACTTTCTCTCACCTGTAACAACCGACTTAGAGCTGCGATTGTGGCCAACAAACTCACAGTCATCTCCTTTCTTGATAATACCTCTCTCCATTGTTCCTGTTACCACCGTACCTCTGCCTGAAACACACCAGTGGTAACATTACATTTCATGATAAATACTGGTTTCCTGCAACACTGCTTCCCGCCAGAGTCCTTAACTTTGATCAAATATATCACTTGTAGCTGTAGAACCAGTCTAAACCTGCAACACTAGAACAGACAGGGAATTATATAAAACTACATTGTTTTATAAATTTAGAATGAGAGGTAAATACCATGAATTCAGTTTTTACCTGGGATTGAATAAACACTTTCAATGGGTAGAAGAAAAGGTTTTTCCAGTTCTCTTTTGGGCAGAGGGACATATGAGTCCACAATCTCCAGCAGTTTCATCACTGCATTCATCCCAAGCTCAGGCTCTCGGTTCTAAAAGAGCAAAGCAAACAGAAAAATGAGATCACAAGACAGATTCATACTCACTTTTCACCAGGACAGGATTAGCTTCAATGGTTAGAGTAAAATAACTGAGAGCTCCCCTCACCTCCAGGGCGCAGAGTGCAGAACCAGTGACAACAGGCGTGTTTTCACCATCATAACCAAACTCTGTGAGCAGCTCGCGGATCTCAATCTCAACCAGCTCCAGCATTTCCTTGTCGTCAACAGCGTCAGCTTTGTTGATAAACACCACCACATGCTCGACCCCGATCTGCTTGGCCAACAGCAGGTGCTCTCGTGTTTGAGGCATCTGGCCGTCAGTGGCCGCCACCACCAGAATGCAACCGTCCATCTGAGCTGTACCTGTAATCATGTTCTGGCAGGACAAATTGGAGATCTCATCGGTAATGATCAAAGCTCAAAGAAAATCAAGGGTTCTGGTAGGCTCATCATATTCAGCATTTCCTAGATTTGTCTCTTGCAGGGATTTTCTAGAAGAAAAGTAGATTACCTTGACATAGTCAGCATGTCCAGGGCAGTCTGTGTGTGCATAATGTCTGTTGGCTGTGGTGTATTCTACATGTGAGGCATTGATGGTGATCCCCCTGGCCTTTTCCTCAGGGGCATTGTCAATGTCCTCATACTTTTTGTAACGAGCACCTCCTGCATCAGCAAGCACTGAGAAAGGAAGGTCACACCACTCAAATTACATGTTTGCACTCACTATTATAAAAGTAAAAATGAATGAGATCTGTGGTACTGACACAAGCAAAATGTATATAGTTACTGCTTTGATTTCACTGTTATTTGAGTTCAGTGTGTAAGGAAAAAAAGTAGTAAGTTACCTTTTGTGATGGCTGCAGTCAGGGTGGTCTTGCCATGATCAACGTGGCCAATTGTTCCGATGTTGACATGGGGCTTGTCTCGGCTGTATGTCTTCTTGGCTTCAGCAGCAAAGGTCCGCCGACTCAGAGGCACAGCACACTATATGACAAAAATACAGTCCAAGTCAAGGTACATACTTCACAGATTATGTATTGTGCACTGCAGGTTGTAAATGCACTCACCAATTTAAAGGAGCTGTGCAGAAGACTTGGTGAAGTGAGCTGAAGGGCTGAACATAGAAAGGCCAAATGCAGGAATTAGTTTTAAACAGCAGACAGGTCATTGTACAATACAGTATATCTAATAAAATCCCCAATATGCTAGACAGCAACGCTACACTCAAACCATACAAATGCGTTTCTTGATATCTTCTGAAAGTCATTATTTATATACTTCTCGGCGAGTTTGGCCTTAAACATTCTTTGTGATGTTGTTGAGGTTTATTTTCTTCAGTCACAGGCTCAATATAGCTGACATAAACCTTACAACTCTTCGGAAACGTCGTTTTACTAGGCCAGACATACTTGATCTTTTTTCAGCAACGCGGTGCTTCTCTAAACAGTTGACTAATGTAATGTCTGGCTCCCTGTAATATACTGTTGTGTTTTGTCATTCATTCAACATTTAATCCTCATCCTCCACTAACTGTATCCTTAGCTAACGCGGTGGTAACATGACCTTGCTCTAGGAAGCATCATTTTTCTGCTCGTAATGCGTTCTAGCTGAATAAACGCCGCAATTCTATTACTAAATATACGCAATATAGTACTAACAATAACAAACTCTCAGAAATATATTTGAAATCAATGACTTCTAATGAGTTTGACAATTTTACCGGAGAAACATGCACGCAGCCCCACAAGCGCCGCCATCTTGGACGGTTAAGCAAACCAAAGACATCCAAACATTCAAGATAATGATGCCTGTTGCGGTGCGTGTCGCTTGAAACTGACGTCTGAGGAGGGCTGCCCGAAATTTGTCAAAAATAACTAATTAATGAAACTCCATTCTGTTCATATATATAAAGAAAGTATAATTAAGTAACTGCTGTGTATGTGATATCAAAAATGTTTTGGAAATTACAACGTTATACAAGATAACGTACATTATCAGCATGTATTTTCCGTAATAAGACGTGTTTGTACAATAACATTATCACAGGATAAATCCTGATATTCTGCCCTGTTTCTTTGAATGATTATATCTTATTCAAGTCCAAGCTCTGCGAGAAACACAACAATACGTAACCAGGGTTGTCACTCTTAATTTTACTAATACTCTCCGAACCCAGGCATCGTCGCATTTACAAACGTCATTCTTTTACCGTAAAAAAATAAAGTTAGACGGACATGCAATCTCTACATACCGGCGCATTATCATTTTAAATCTTTCTGTGTCATGTTTTTATATTATTTTAATGACAGATAAAATGTGAAGATTAAAATCTATTTGATATCAAGGAAATTTAGGGCTGCAGTATTTCAAGTGCATCGGTAGTTCCTGGTTTACGGTAAAGTATGGCTGCCTCCTTGCCACTCGTGAGATAGCTAGCTAGAATGTTCTAGCGTGTTCATGTGTGTATGTTTACAGGGGGAGTTACCTATTTATTAAGCCCGTGTCTACTTATTCGAAACAGTTTCTTTGGTCTCTTGTAAGGTAAGCTGAGAATAAGGGGTGGTTTTTAACTGCGGCATTCAGTATTGTTCCTACTTGGAAGTTTGTGGTTGAACCCAATTTGTATGTATTCCAGACTGATATTTGTCATGTTCTGTTCATTATTACTTTTACTGGGGAACTAGTTCTGACAGAAAGTTTCTTGTATCTTTCTGATTTTTGTTATTTGTCCATTTCAGGAGTAAACATCATGGCACAAGATGAACAAGGCAGGAGGTATCCCCGGAACCTTCAGGGGGTCCTGCAGCTGGCAGTGGAGGCTGGTTCTGCAGCAGAGGAACCTACTGCCATTGAACCCATGTCAGATGAGGTAAGGCCCTGTTCATGATCAATAATCGACTGTAAGTAGCTTCCTTTTGTTCAAGTAGTGAATGAGTACTCCTTTACTTCTTATAGGTAAATACTGTACTTTTTTCTACACTATAGTACTGTCAAAGCTGTTCATACATTTCAAAATACAACAGTGTAGATTTGGATTTATTGTGGGACAACTGGACACTCCAATTTTTCTTTATGCGTTGAGAAAATAATCATTGGATTTGTTGGATAATATACTGTCACAAAGCTAAAATGTTTTTACAGGTATGTGGTGTTCATAAAACAGTGATACTACAAATATATGATGATCTTATCGACTGTCAGTGCCAAACCTGAGTGAACACATTGTAATGTTTGACTTAAATTGAGTTAACTGTGTCTTTATTATAGAGGAAAACATTTCTGAGAGAAGCTCTTGCTGAGGTCTGTAAAGGGCAGATGGATGAAGTGGAGCAAATGAAACAGTGCTTGGATATCTTGCGCAAAGATGAAACAAACGAAAGGGAGAGAGAGGATGACGAGGATGAAGATGAGCGTGAATCTGCCTTTGAAATGCTGTCAGAGTTCTGCGAGAACCTGGACAATGCGAGAGGTTTGTTTTAAATGTCATGAAACACAATATAATATTCAATAATGAAGCCCAATCCATTAAATATATTGGATGTCCTCTATTTATATGTTTTGTAATGTTCCCTCAAATGTGGTTATCAAATATTTGTGACAATGATATACAGTGGAGACATGATATTTAATATTTGCAAAATGAGTCTGATATCAGTGTAATGAACAGAAAGCTTATACGTCATACTTCACTTATACAGAATATACCTTGAATTAGGAAAATTCAAATTTTTCAGTATTCTATGTTTGTTTTCATATCTGCTGATTTTTGAAAACATACACAGGCACTGATACAACTGCGTTCAGGCTCTAATCAGGGATTATAAATCTTGACTGTTTCCCCTTCTTTTCTGCTTCACAGACTTGATGATTCTTGGTGGACTGGACTTGAGTGTCTCCCAGTATCTGTGTCATGTCCAAAGTGGGCTGAGGTGGCGAGCCGCTGAGCTTATTGCTTCTTGTGCTCAGAACATGCCGCAGGTGCAGGTCCACCTGCTTAGTATTGGAGCGCTGCCAAAGCTGCTGCAGCTGACAGACTCAGACCCCCACCCCACCGTCAGAGTAAAAGCCCTGTATGCTGTCTCATGTGAGTGTCACTGTTTGTCCATTCTGCTTGATGTTCAGTGTTCACCTAAAAACAAAATTCTAAATGTATCCTGTTGTGAGTTCAGGTCTGGTTCGAGAGCAGGATGCAGGACTCCAGGCTTTCTTGTCTCATGATGGCTTCTCGGTTCTAATGCGAGGCATGCAATCGGAAAATGAGAAGCTCAGAACCAAGTCAGCATTTCTTCTTCTCAATCTACTGACATCACATCCTGAACAGAAAGGTATGGCTGAACAGTATTTCTTTTTTTAAACTAATGTTGATTTTTTTTTTTTTTATCAAAAATCCCTCTTAGCAGTCAGACCACTATAAGACATTGTGCTCTTTGTTTGATGTCCTTACTGTAAAGCATATGGAAAATTTCCACATCAAAATATCTTAAAAACAGCCATATATTGTTGGTTTGTGTGCTTATATTCTATTAGGTACTTGCAACAATATTCAAATTCAGAGAAATATGTAATTTTATTGCCTGTCAATGGCATCATATCTGCTTACTAATGTCATTTGTACTATTTTATTAGAATGAAATAACATTTCATAAATGTACATCACTAAAAGTAATGTGAGTTAAACATTAATACCTGGTTTGTAAATGTTGTTTTCTGGAAGATTAATGATGATCTCATATTACCTTTCAAGATTGTGTTTTTTGGGAGCAAATTATTTTGATCGTCTGAACTTTGCAAATTCATGGGTTCACTGAGATGTTTCTTTCTTTCAGAGTTGTCCATACTACGATTTTGCAGTTGAGCAAGACACTATTGCTATTTGTTATTGTTTTGATTGGGAGATCTCTAGAGGCAGAAATTACATATGGTACATTTGTGATAATGGGTCCCCTGTGTAGCTGTAGTCAGGTGACATATTTTGGTTGGATGCTTTATACAATTATCAGTCAGCATCTCACGGAAATACAGTTTTACTACCAGATTTGACAGAGAAAGTTGTTTTAGTTTTGGTTTATGTGTCTTAATGCCTCCTCATTCTTACAGACATAGTTGTGTCCATGGGTATGGTCCAGCAGTTGGTGTCTGTTCTTCGCATGCCACACTCTCCCTTCCACGAACACGTACTTGGCGCCCTCTGCTGGTAATAATCCATCTATATAGTGTTCTCTTCGCATTAACAAGTGGGCAGTATTTTATGGTTTACCTAAACATGCCATTCCTTGTTACTTTCCTCTGTCCAGTCTGGTGGATCAATGTCCACAGGGGCTGAAGGACTGCAGGGATCCCTCTCTGGGTCTGGAGGAGTTACTCAGACTGCGCTCCAGAGAGATCCAAGGAAAGGAGGAATGTCAGGTAATTCATATTATTTTATTATTACACACTACAAAACCAAGAGGGTAAAAAAAATCAGGAGATGGCTGTTACAGTCGCAATTTTTGTTTCCAACAGGAAGAACTAGACTTCTGCGAGCACTTAAGGGGGATGTGTTTCCATGGTCGTCCGTCAGACGAGAACGGGATGGATCGCTGAAGTTTTATTTCACCTTAAATGTTTTCTCATCCATGTGAAATATTCAGGATCTGGACTGTGGATGTTAAGCAAAGTTTGACTGTTTCTGTCCAAATGCATCTCCAGTAATCCTTGGACTTTGATGTAAATAACTCAAATGTTCTGACTTTCTTCAGCCGGCTCTTATTTTTGAGTTCACTGTTTTCAGTTCTTTCAAACCAAACACCTCCATCACAGATTTTACACATATAGTAATATTTGCGTCCTACTACTTTTATTACTTTAAGGCAATCATAAAAGCTGAAATGATGAGAAAAGTATGGACCTTTTTTTTTTGATATATTTATTTATTTTACAAACAGAATTGTTTATATACATATAAACTGAAAATAGGTGGAAAACATCACACCACAGCATACACAGCTTAAAGTTGGATGTCCAAACCACTGATCAAAGTTTTGTGGTACAAATCAGAAAATATAGATATTATTCAAAATGACATTGTCTCTGTTTATTGGTGTGATCCCTTTTAGTTCGATCTGTTCTTGTTAACAATGTGAATGCAGGCAGGAGGTGTGAAGGGCTGACCAGGAGAGATGATCTTCCTCTGCTGTCTTAATTTAATTTTTTATTTTTTTTTTAAATCAGTGACCTATTGGAAGATATTTATAGTCAGCTTGGGAATGTTACTAAACAAACATAGGTAGGTACTTTATTGAATGTGAAAGAAACTCTTCTTATGACCTCTTCCACTTTGAAAAGTCATCTTTGTTCTCCGCTGCTTTTACATCACCCACAGCAATTAGCAGCTGGGCCAAATAATACGTCACCATGACTATGGTGTTCCCATGCTCCATATGTGGCATCACCTTAAAAATCTGCAGAGCCAAAGCCATGTCAGACACCATGAAAATCAAACTGCCTAACAGTGTCGCTGCATGGCGGGTTCTAATCGCTAACGACCCCATTAGGATGATTAAGACCATGTAGACCCCAACAGCTGGAACAATCACATTTGAGTCTGGTGCCTTCTGCAGGAATGGGAACATGTAGATGTAGAACCCTGTCGCAGCCACGAACAGGATTAGATAAAGAAAGCGGTTCAAAGAAGACGAGGAATACGTTGCATAACGTGACGTGAGGAATGTGATGGAGTACATCAGATGGGCCACAGCAAATGCACCCATTCCTGAAAGACAGAAGACACTACTGTTACATTCAATGAATATAAATGGTCATTTTCAGATGTGTTAGATAGTAGATTGCAAATAAAAATGGGTTCAATTTGACCTTCATTCATTCAATCATTCATACATTTTATTTTTATGGTCAAATATTAAAATTCACAAACCAGGTAGATCATCAATCAGCAGTAATTAGGCTCAAAGCAAAGAATCAGCTATTAACAGGTAATATTCAAAAAATATTCACAGCAGAAAAAGAAAGTTAATACCTGAGGGGGTAATTTCATTCTAAAATTGTTAAAGTAGGCACAACAAGGAAGAATTTACTTTCTACATAGTCAAGATATAGAACAGGGAAAGGAACGCAAAAATAATATTTCAAGAAACAGAAATGAATGCGTCTGATAACTGGGGATCTACTTCTTACCTCTGTTTTTTTGGTAGGTATATGTGTATGTATGTATATATATATATATATATATATATATATATGTATATGTTTGCTTCTTTGTATGTATATAAATAGATCTGAATAATATGTGAGAGGGGAGGGACTATAGTGTTCACACTAGTTTTTAAATATGTAGAGCTTATATTTGCTGCTTTCTATATGTGTTATATTTCTGTTCTCTTTATTGATTGATGCAGTGATTTATTGAGTTCATGAGTTAGATTAGGTTCAACTTTATTGTCATTGCACATGTCACAAGTACAAAGCAACAAAATGCCGTTTGCATCTAACCAGAAGTGCTTTAGCAGTGATTAAAAATTATATATTACAGGTTAAAAAAATGGCATATGATAGGTATTATAGATATTATACAGAGTGTACAGGAAATGTGGTATGAATGCTATATATCTACTTCAATATCTAATATATACAGTAGTGCTAATCTAATCTAAAACATCAATACCTAGTTTATAAACATTTTCTGAAAGATTGATGAAACCAGTTCCCATGATCTCATATTGCCTTTCAGGATTATGTTTTTTGGGAGCAAATTCTCCTTCCTACATGAATAAAATAAATATATGTTTGAATATCAAGCCACAATCAGAAACTGTAAAAAAAAAAAATGTCTAAACCTTCAAATAGGTGTGTGAGTTTGCCTTTCCTGCTGCAGTATCCCTGCAGAATATCGTTCAGATTGTGTAAAGTTCTCTTAGTGTTCCACATCTGCTGGTGTGCATATTTTGGGGAAAATGGTCAAATATTTTAGAAACTCCTACCATACAGAAGAAGCTCCTTCCATACCAGGCAGCAGTCACCAACAGCAGAGAAGAGCAGTCCTCCAGCCACACCCAGGAGGCTCTGACCTCCGTTCCAGCTCAGTACTACCAGAGCCAGCAGGAGTGTCGGTGCTGCCTTGACACCTGCAGATATGATGGACGGAGGGGAATCAGGCGTCCATAGGTAGAAGTATACCGCTGAGGCTGCAAAGAAAGGCAACAAAAACAAAAAGAGAGCACAGCACTGACAGAGAGGAAGGGGACAGGGAGAGCAGAGGACAGAGGGGAAACATGTCACAACTTATGTTTTTTGACAGATTTAATGATTTCACATGCAGTCGTAGTAACCTAAACTACTGTTAATATTTCATAGCAGGGGTTTTTTGGTACCGTGTTTCTCCGCTGCCTCCTGTCATAGGCGTCTGTCTCGAGGATGTCCATCTTCTATCAGTACTGACGTGACCTGCTGTAGAGTCTGTCCTCAGTCAGATGAACCCGTGTCCTATTCCTCCTTCTTTTCTCTCTGGATCACAAACACATTCAGTCTTCAGATCCTGTCTTGTTCACCTGTGTCTCTCCGTCAAATCCGTACAATCCGTTAGAGTTTCACAGAAATGCACTTTGGACCATTCTAGACTATCTGATAGCGCTCTGATAATCAATGTTCTCCCTGTTTTCAATTCTCATGGACGAACAGCTG
>JAPTMW010000028.1:13219358-13232051 GCA_029822955.1 Ostorhinchus angustatus
AAAGACTGTAACAAAGTGTAGTATTGTACTAGAAAGGACAGAACACTCAGACATCGTTATCACTCTTGACTCAAGCTTGACTTTTGTCTTTGTCATTGTTTGTCAAAATATGCTGTCTTTGTGCCTGTATGCTATATGCCCAGGCTCTGTCCACACCGTGTCCCTCAATCCTGCATGGTGTCCAGTCAGGGAAGGGGAAACGACCAGCAACAACTAAGGCGTCATCAGGAAGTTCATCTTGTAACTTCTTCTGCAGCAATGAAAGCTGGGAAGACAAGAAAAAATATTACAAATTTATGATCAAAGTGTATATTTCTTATATTTTGTTAAAACTGAAATGCCCATTATTTATAAAAGTATGTGGGTGCATTTTGACCATTCATTCGTTCATTCATTCATTATCTGAACCCGCTTTATCCTCACTAAGGTTGTGGGGGTCACTGGAGCCTATCCCAGCTACTTATGGGTGAAGGTGGGGTACATCCTGGAAATGCCGCCAGTTCATTGCAGGGCATTTTGACCATTTAAAGAAATTGTTGAATAATTGTATTATTATATTCCTGATTTCTACAATCTAAAAATATGAAAGGGTGATGCTTGGCTTGCTGTGCACAGGTTGAAAATCATATTTGGCCTAAATGGCTGTTGCACTTACTCTGTGGGGTGTTTAAGACTAACAGAGTTCCTGTGATGCAGCAGTGTGATCTATCTCTCCCAGCTTTAACATGCTAACATCCATTTTCTTTAATGATGCATGTTTTACTTGGTTCAACATTATATTCACTTAATTTACAGTGTAAAGACATGCATTTAACTCACCACACTCGGAGCCAAAAATACTGTGATATTCTTGCATTCAGACAAGTCAACCTGTAACAATACAAAAAGGGATTATAAACAAGACAATGGCTTTTTTATTTTTAACAATTCTGTTTGAAATACCTACACACAGTAAACAAATTAAAAGAAAAGATGCAAGCGTTTACAAAAATTTTGAGATACATTTTTTTTCTTATTTTGTTAAAGGAAGTCTGCTGTGCTTTACTTTTTAAAATCTTTTGAGCTCTCTGTGACTGACAGTGGGAACATTTCCATTTAAGATATCACATTTTTGCCACAGCTACAGAACTACTACTATTATTATAAATGCCATAAGACAAGTGATAAATGCCACACCTTCCAAAGATCTTCTCTCCTGTATGACACTTTTTCATTATGGCCTGCTCTCCATGCATAAAAGCGTGACATGTAAACAAGCCAGGGGTTCAGCTCATAACCGATAGCAGGAGTGAAACCCTGCTGATATGCTTCTAAGACCTTAAAAGTGGAAAAAGGATCACAATCAAAATCAAGTGATTACTTAGACAAGAAAAGTACAGAATATAAGAAAAGTATTTTGTTTACACTTACAATACGACCATCACCAGATCCTAAATCCACCAGACCTCCCTTTCGACCCTTCAGTAATGTCATTACATTACGTACTTGGGATTTACTGGCAGGAATGTATGGAACCTAGAGGAAACATTTAAAGAGCCCAGTGAGATTAAATGATCTTTCGTATTTTTTTCCCCCAGTTAAGTAGTATATCATACCTGTAGCCTTAGGGGGACCTTTCGAAAGCCAGGCTGAAGGATTCCCACCCACATAGCATACACAGCAAGGCCAGTGCCAGCAGCTATTTGAGCAACTCCCCAAATTCCAAGGGGCCTGGACTTAAACTCAGCAAAGGCCTCATCAGGCGAATCATCTGCCATTCCTGAATAAAACGTAAGACAATTAAGTGTTAGGTCAAATTAAATAAATATGTTGGCATTAAAGAATATCCTCAATCTCCTCACAAACATATTTTTAGAGCTGCTCCGTTTACACATTTGTTTTTGCTTATTACGCGTCATTCAAATGTATGAGCAGACCAGATCTTTTACATTTTGCTGGAGAAGTGTCTCTATAACTGATGAAGTAGTTTGGGTATAACAAAATCCTTAAATAGAACAAAACCAGTACATATTTCCCTTTAGACATAGATCAGATACATGTACATCTGTTACATACACTGGTACTACAGTAAGTTAAGGGTCACATGCAGTCATTTTGTTTTTTGTAACAAAAACGTTCTGGCTGAATAAAACCATGACACACTCAGGCCTAAATACTGATCGTTTGGCCTAACACGTAAGTGTGAAAGTATTAAAGTGAATTATAAAAAGTAATCGCATTGACCTGCTGAGAGTGGGGGGCGGACACATCACCCTGTCGGACTGGTCCGTCTGCAATATCTTCCGTGTCCACAAAAGACATAGGTTCCGGGTTTGCTTCTCGTGATAATTCAATCGACCATCGTGATTGTGAGATAAACGTGGACGATTTTTTTCTTTAATACAGTTCTGCCTGTTACCATTGTCATTGTTATACTACTGGTTTGCCTGCTTCAGTAGAAATGAAGCAAGCTTTTCTGCTTTGCCCTCATTGAAATAAAGCAACTCCATAATAAAAAAAATTCTTTTATTTTTTATTTGTAACAAATAACATGACATATTAGACAGCAGTCATATAAAACATCATTTTTGCTTGAGATACTTTTATTATTAGAAATAGACTGGATTAATATTCATCATATAACATACATCTGTACATGCCACAGCTGTCCTTGAACTAAAAAAATTCTGAACAGTAAGTGGAACTTGTATCAGTCACTGTCAGCATCGTCACTGATGATCCCCTGAAGGTTCCTCCAGTCTGTCGTTCTTCTTTGTGTTTTGTTTTCCTGATCACTATCAGAACCGGAGCTCAAAGTACGCTGGTATGTAGAGGATGGAGACTTCTTTCGTTGGTTTAGGACACTTCCCCGTTTAGATCGACCTGAGGAACAAATCCACACCAGTGGGTCTAAAACTAGTGACTGTAACAGTCACTTTAAAATTACAGTATGGATAACCAAAGACACACACCAAAATAAATAGGGAGTTACCTTGTGAACATATGATGTTGTTAACATCAAGCTCAGCTATTTCTTGAGCTCTCTCTCTCTTCATTCTGATTTTCTTGCATTTTTCAATGGATGGCAGACCTGCAGAAAAAACAAATGGCAACATTTAGTAGCTGGTTCCATGAGTGGTCTGAACTGTGTATATTCTAAATGCACAGCTGGTTTCACCTCATCTATTATATGAAAAACTAAACATTTTTAATGTACACTAAAATCATGACAAAATGAATGTAAAGCAGAGATAAAACAATATCTACCTATAGGTGACGCATGCATCTGATAAGGCTTATGGCCTGACTGTTGTTTTTCAACAATTTTGGGCATGTTGTGTATGTACTGGATCTTGACACTGTACCCACCGTCACTGATGTAAAGTCTGAAATTAAAATTAAAAAAAGAATCATGTGTCTGTTGCGAATGTATTCACACTGACCCTCGACACCAAGATCTTCAAGCTCTTTCCTTAAAACATCCACTTGGGAGCGAATGGAGCGACAGTTTTTGAAGAGCTTCTTGTAATTACGTCTCACTCCGCATAGAATGATGTAGTGCTTGAGCCTCGCAATTGTTTTGGTTCCACCCTGTGGATAGAATCGAAGGACATACAGGTAGTGAGGAGAGGATGCAGATTTCTCTTTACATCTCTGCAGTCTCACAATGAATACATCATCTTTTATTTTTAAGAGTGATATGTACACCAAAACCCCACAGCAAAAAGGTGCACAAATGGAACTGATTCATCTTACAAAACATGTCAAAGCTTGATTCTTCTGATTTGGATTCACTCACCCTTTCACTTTTTGTGGTTTCCCGTTTTGTTACTGCTTTCGTCTTCTTCTCCTTCTTCTTCTTAACCTC
Source organism: Ostorhinchus angustatus (assembly GCA_029822955.1). Classification (NCBI taxonomy): domain Eukaryota; kingdom Metazoa; phylum Chordata; class Actinopteri; order Kurtiformes; family Apogonidae; genus Ostorhinchus; species Ostorhinchus angustatus. The sequence goes on from JAPTMW010000028.1 coordinate 13,223,206, forward strand.
TTTCTTTGGTTTGTCAGCTTCTTCATCACCTTCTATAGATGGGAGTGATGAGGAATCTGAGTCTTCATCTCTCTTCTCCACTGTGACATGTCCTTCTGGAAACCATAAGACACACTCATGAATAAAACAACACAAATGGGATTGAATGTTAATGTCCAGGATGTAAGAGTTCGCATTGATACCCTTTTCATTATTATCTTCATCATCATCTGAAGACTCATTGCTGTCTCTCTTAGCACTCTTTTCTGACTTGCTGTCTGAGTCAGATTCATCTTCACTTGTTTTGCTGCTCTTGCGCTTTCCTTTCGTTACAGTATTTTCTTTCTTTCCTGTTGGTTCCTTCGGACTGCTGCCTTCATCATCCATTTGTGCCTCTTTTGTTTCCTCATCTGAAGAGTCGTCACTGCTAATTTGTCGCTCAGCAGCTTTGTTTGTCTTTTTCTTTGCACCCCGAGATCCAGCTTTAATTTGCTCTTCATCCTCTGAGGCATCACTTGCAGTTTTGCTTTCCTTTTCATCCTCCGATTCTGATTAAAAACAACGAAAGACTTTATCATTAATGTGTGCTGCACATAACTGCCAAAAATACATCCCACAATTAGTATCACAAATACATATTAAAACAGATTTTAACTAAATATATCTAAATGCATAAGAACAATAAAAACTATTCATTCAGAACAACTCACCTGATGATGAACTTGACACACGACAGGATTTTTTTGCCCTGGATTCATCTTCACTCTCACCGTCACTTTCCTCTTCTCTTTTTCTTTTATTTTTAGGTATCCTGGCCTCTGAATTACTTTCATTATGGTCATCGTCCTAACAGAAGAAAACATCACATTATGGACTGCTGGACTAAAATGACCTCCAAACAAAAAGTCTCACATAAACATGACAGGAGGAGGTAATTCAAATACCTGCATTTTGACCAGCTCCTCCTCAACCACCTGTTTAATGAAATGTTTGGCCTCTGAACTCAATGATTCATGTCCCACATATTCCAAATACCGGCGTTTCAAAATTCCTATGGTCAGTGTACTGTAATGAGATATATGAAGGAAAACAGTGTTAAATAATTTGCAGTACATGACTGGGTAAATGCTGTATGCAGAGAGGAGGAAGAGAAAAGGAGGAAGTTTAGTTTGTCTGGATGTCATGATTTTGAGTGGGGTATTTAAATGTCAACTCAAACATTTTCTATCATTGGGGGTTTCTACACTCCAAATACAATTTCACAACTGTTTATGAAAAAAAAAAACCTTTTTCCAAATTTATTTCTCAGATGAAGAGATGTAACACTGGTTGGGGTGCAGTCTTATCACTATTACTTAATATTAAAATCATTAAAAATGAATTCATTCAAAGGCTTGTCTAGACAAGATAATTATTAGATATTAGATAATATCTATGTTAGATTAAGTTGACATCTAGCACTTTGATCAGATCACTCTAATTTGTCACTGTCCTTGTTTGTCTGCTGAAGGAAGAGTAGGCAAAGTTAAACTCCTTGAAGCACATATTATATTTTCATGCATTTTTATGGTATAATGTAAAATTAATACAATATATGAAACAGTTTTAGAAGATATATAAACAAAGTTAATATATCAAAATACTCAATAAAGAGCACACAGCCCCTTTCAGATAGTTGGGCCTTGAAACTCAAATTAGAAATTTGTATTTTTGCAACGTCACCACCATGCAATCACCCTGTTCAGTCAGTCTTGCAGGACCCACAAGGCCCACCAAAACTAGGGATATATTGGCCTATCAGATCGTATTCAATGAAAGTGTCAAATGTTGGTAATGGCATTAAAAACAAATCTTCTCTGATGGCAGTGACTGATATTTATCTCAGTCTCTGATATCAACTAACTTTTCAGTACTTTGTGTAATTGAATTTTTTCTCTTTTGTGATAATATAATGAAGGGCTGAAATACTCTTAAGCTTTTAGCATGCATATAATGACGATTTCAAAATAAACTGCCACCTGCAAAACGGCCACTTTAAATAACTTGATTCACTGAGAATTTGGTCAACAATGCATTCCTAACCAAAACATTTATGTGTTTCATGGCTGAGACACCAAGCCAAAAAGACTCAGTTTTGGAAAGAAAGGGACATAGCCAACAGTCATTTGGATTTAAGTAAAAGACACTGAAATGGGTTGCTTGGACTGAAGCAGAAAGACAGGAGATGACAGGTAATAAGGGACGTGTGAGGCATTTTGAGGTGAAACAACATACACATTCTGGGGACATGTGAGACTTATACACTGCCTGACCTAAATAAATAAATAAATTTAAAAAAAGGCTCACTCCCGTCCAGTTGAACGGAGAACAACTACCAAGAAGAATGATGACCTGGGCAAATGAGGACATACACAGATATCACAAACAAAATATTATATTGGACCACCCTCAGCTCTGATTACCGGACACATTTGCTGTGGCATCCTTTATGCCACACCATGCTTATGCAATGTCAGAATAAAGTCACATTTATTTACACCCAGAGCCACTTTATTATTTGGCCAAGATCTTGTATTGATGATGGGAGAGTTGGACTGCTATTTAAAGTTTTCTCCTGCACATCCCAAAGAGTCTCAAAGGGGTTCAGGTCTGAAGTCTGTGGAGACCAACCCATGTGTGAAAATTATGTCTTGTGCTCCCTGAACCACTGATGAATTCCAGGCCAGCATCGTCCAGTCTTTATGCTTACAAGCAAATTAAAGGTTGTTTATGAAATAAGGAGCTACTCATTGCATCAGTTAAATGACTTTCTACGAGTCAAACTGTATCAATCACTGTGGTAACTATCCAATAGAAAGCTAATTTCTTTAGTTAAATCCAAGTGGACTCACTTTTTATGGCTAGAATGTGTATTAACTTATTTAAATGGATACAAAAGGTACTCTATATATTCTGAAGCAGACCCATAAGAGGAGGTAAAGGCAGAGAGGCTACAGTTAAATTAATAATAATATTGTGGCGGTGTTGTGGTTTACTAATATTAAGCAATGACATTTTCTGACCAGCAGGTGTCGTCTGAAACCTGTCACCAACATGACTAACTTTGACAGCTTTGACCAAACTTAAACTTAGGATTGCTAAAGTAGTTTTACAAAGTCCCGTTACTATCCACCACATCAACACTACTAAATTATTCGGATGATTTACATGCAAATTATTTAATCTATCGCCACTGAATAGCAAAACATGGTTAAGTTAGCCACTACTAACTATTACCAAAACACATTCGTAGTTTGCTAATTAAAGCTCTTAAGCCTGGGCTCATTTTTAACTACTGCTAACACATTAGATGTTCCAATAACTGTACCTGAGGTCTGGCTCATCACGGAGCTGACGGCACACAAATCTGCGGATGGTCTGCGACTCTTTCTCAGACACCATCATTTTATCGTGTTGTTTCTCTTTGGCGGGGACACAACCGACCCTGGTACGTATCCGGAAGTGACGTCATGACGCACACACGTAACTGCCACCACAAGTGCCAGTCTTGTAGTCATTTAGCAAGTTTTTTTTTTTTAACCTACTTCTCACTAAAAACGGCACAGTAATTTTATCACCATTTGGTTTTGTAATATGTTTAGTCATTTTTCCCTTTTACTTCAGAAAATGAATAAAAAGGTCAGGAAGAAGCCAAGTTTCACAAGTATTTTATTAAGAATTTTCCCATGACCACAACAGGACGGAAGTGATATTAGTGCAATATTTTACGGTGTTCCAAAAGTGATTTTATAAAGGGTGTCAGAGAAACATATTGCTCTCATTGTTTCTTTTTGTCAGTATTCAGTGTTTTGGTTTGCACAGAACACCAGTGAATATGATCAAGAAAACTCCCAAAATTGCCCTGAGGGAAATAAAAACACCATTTATCATTATTTGCCTTTATCATCACAGTATGGCCAATTGTTTTGAAAAGTTTTCAGTGGATTGTGTAAGACATAAAGTGAAAAAAATTGCATGGCTCAGAGTAATAAGCAGTTTCAACAAGATGGTAGAAAGGTCAAGGTACCGTTTGAAACAAAGTAAAAATAGAAATTCACGATTTAGTCATTTACATGAGCAAATTGCAAAATGGACGAGTGCATCATCTCCAGTCAAAAATGACAACTCATGTTAACACAAAGATTGCATACAATACAAAAGTTAAATACCAAACAATAAATTAGGTTCATAAATTAATTTGATAAAAAAAAAAAAAACATCTTGAAGCATCAGCAGTAATAATTTAAATACAGAAAGCAGCTGTTCAACAATGTCATCTGTTGTCAGCGTCACTAAAAATGGCTAGTCTGTTTTATTCCAGTGTTAAGCTAAACTTGAATACGTTCCTCTGTTCATTACAGTCGGGCAGCATCTCAGTCCAACTTAAAAAAAGGCAACAGATGTTTCACAACCAGATCAAGTCAAACACAGAAGGCTTCCAGTGCATATTATTAACACACACACAGTAGCGGGCCATCATCTCTGAGGTTAATCCAATCTGTTGGCTGGAAGTTGAGCTTTGAAGCCCTTTCAGTAACTTTCAAAACATTTGCAAAATAATATTTATGCCAGTTCCATGTCCCAAGTAATTTTACACAGTTCCTATTTAAATAATGTACACCATTCATTTTCATGTAAACAGAAGCAATTTTTCATCTTATTTATAAATCAGTCATCCAACTCCATGTGTGCAGTGAAATCTAAAGACATGTAATGAAATAACTACCAAGCTATTGCTATGATGGACTGTTCTCATTCTGCAAGCATCCAAAAAACCCCAAAACAAAAAACAAAAGAAAAACAAAACAAACATGACGTCACTCTCCCATGCTTTACACCTTCACATCATTAGTCTTTGTACACAGTTTGTTGACCGTGCCCTCTTTCATCATGCATTATATGCCTCCTCACGTGGATCCGTCTTACTCGCCTGTCTCCGCCCACAGCACCCTCCTCCTCTGACTGGCCAGTTCCCAGTGATGACCCAGAGCCTCTTGAATCTAAAAGGTGGATGCCTCCAGATCGGCTGTTTTCATAAATGAGGATATTGAGGGTTTCTTCAAAGATTCGAGCCTCTGGAAACTCAACCTGAAAACACAGATTCTCAGATTCAAGTGGTTTGCTGTATCAAAATAACCAAGTGTAAGTCACATTTCACTCAAACATCAGTGACCTTGAGTTTCATTGTGGTGTTTGACCCTGTTTGACACTTCATATAAAAGTTTTAGGTGTGTAATTACAGTGAGACATGTATCATAATATACATTTTTGTGCCAAAGGTGATGTGGCATACCACCTTTATTTTAAGTGCACTGATAAAAAAAACACCAACCCATCCCTGCTGACACTGAAATTGGACTTGGAGGAAAGGAGAAAACATATTTTGCTCAACAGCCAAACTTATCCGGGCTAAAAGTACAACCCTAAATAATAAATAGTTGCAACAGCACTGCAAATGCCCATTAAAAAAATAATGCAGTAACATTAAAATGTATTGTAAGTTTAATTGTTGACAGTATTAACGTATATCATATTTTGTCTGGACGACTTCAGTTCATTTGTAAATATACCAAATTCAGTATAATAATCACCTGTTTACATCACCCTTTTGAATTCACATTGTTATTTGATTTTGTCTCATTATTAGTCCTATATTGCATCATTCAGACTTTTTCTTGAACATGTTGCAGCCTGAATGTGAGGAAAGGTTGCACATTTCTACATGAAATGAGTATGACCACAAATAAAATGAAATATACCGAATTCATAATGTCTAAAATGAAATACAGTTCAAATTTATTTTAATATCATTGCATTTTCTTGATTTGGAATTTCCACATTGTTCCCACCGTTTCTTAGATGGGGTTGGGTATTACTAGATTATTATTGATATATTATTGTTATTCCATCTATTTAGGACATTTTATAGCATTACGGGAGAGAATCTTTGATCTTTCTCCATATGTTGTCGTACTTACTTTGGTTTGTTTCTTCTCTGTGGCGTAGACAATGGAGGTGCAACATACTTCAGCAATCTTGCGGCCCTCACCGTAGAAAGACCAACAACAAATTTCGTCCCCAAGGACATCTTTCACAAACAGTACACGGCCATTAAACCGAAGGACAAGTTTGTCAAAAAGCTCAATGTTCTTCAGGAGGTTATCATCCGAGTTGCTGGACAGACACAAAAAGAAAACAATTATCACCCATCAAGTGAACAGTTTGCTGTAGCTTGTTAAATGGTTTTTCATACTCTCGGGAGGACACATGCACAACATGTCAACCTCTTTGCTTACCTGGTGTAAGAGTACTTATTGTTTCCCCTGTTGTTCTGCAGCTTCACAACAGGCTTTAGAGATAAGGGAAAGGTAGATACAAGAGCACAATGAATGGTGGTAATTTGTAATCCTTTGATTAAAAACAAATTATTAGCACTGAAGAGTTACATTTGGTCAATGAAAATGTTTTCACAGGTCTAAATATTTTGTTCTTGCAAACTTCGTCATGATTTTCCAATGAATATGCATAGTCGGGAAACCTCTCAGGATCAACAACATGCTGGAGTCACCTTCTCTACACAACATCCTGCACATATGTCAGTGGTTTATTTGATTTAAATGAAAGTCTGTTTACCTTTCTACAAGTGGCAATCATCTTCTGTTCTTCTTTGGCTGAGGTGATCATCGGGATGCGGCACACACTTTCAAAGACATCCTTTTGTTTCTAAAGGTGAACAGAAAAACAATATTGAAAAATTTTCATTTGGTACATTAATTAACAATATTTCAATTTAACTAACATTCATTTATAAATAACATACTTATTCTGCCACAACGTTTTACGACAGCAACATGAAAAACATTTACCTGCATGGCACCGAGGCAATGCTGTACAAGTCCTTGTACACGATAGTACTGGGCCTCTTTCAAAACCTCATCCAGTTCTCTTTGGTCCTCAGGAAGTGGTACTGAGCCATCGCGCAGAAAGTTTAAAACCAGTCCAAAATGTCGGCCACACCTATCCAGAACTACCCATCCTGTGATGGGAAAATATAATGAATGACTGACAGAAATACACAGTAAGATACAAGAGTGAAGCATAATGGAATGACTCATCACTACAATCAATATTATAAGTGCAATACAGAAAAGTACACACAAGTCCACAGAACTGCACTCTAAACAATAACAACCCAGTTCCAGTGGGAAGGTTAGTGCTCATCACACAGACACTCACCCTCAGAGTCTATCGTGACCTCAGTGCCTCCATTGCATATGCTCCGCAGCAGACTTTCTTCCTTGCTCAAAGTCTGGACAGTTGTGTAATGTAGAGAGCCACCCACATTTAATTTGACATATTTGCTCCCCAGCAGACCCCGACTTCTGTGCTCCTCTGTGCTTTGACAGGCAGACTGAATAGAGCCGGCAGCATGACTGCCAACCGAAGCCTCAGCAGACATGGAGCTGAAGAGTCACTTCCTGACTGTAAAGCAGAAAAACACATAAAAGACACACCTTATCTTCATGAGTGAACATCAGCCTGTTTATAACACAAGTATATCTAGTGAGCATATGTCTCATTGTGTGGTAACTATAGGTCATTGTGCTTGAATCATCATCATACTGTACAGCCCTTTTATAGACTACATCCACAATATTAGCTTTTACAGTATATAGGCATTCGAAATTAAACTGGCATACCTGTGAGATTTTCCCTTTTTTATTTAAAAGATGAAGCTCAGAAGCAAATAAAGCTACCACACACTATATAATCAACATTTATGGTTATAGAATGTAACCATAAATGTTGATAAATACAGAATACGGTTACGGTCACAGAATCGGTATCCACATATATGAAAACCACTGTACTGACGTTAATCCCTATTAACAAAAATATTTTCCCACGACACCTTCCTCGGATTTAATGTAAAATTATACAGACGGCATGTCCATATTATATCTCAGCTGGAAAGCAAGTAAGAGAATACCACAACAACATCTTGAAGGCCACTACGTGTAAGGTGTGACTGTTTGATATACAGCCCCATCCATACAGTTGAATACAGGAAGTATATTAAGATCATATCTCATCGATTAACTAAATCATCGCACAACAGTATGACTTTAAGTTATCAAGTTACAAGATTATGGTCATCCTACCGTGATATAAACCTGAAGACGTTATGAATATCTCAAATATTATCAAATAATAAAAAAAAATGCACCACCCAAGCTAAAAACACAGTTAGCTTGAGAGATAGCACCAAACTCTAACATCTGGCTAATATCTGTTAATATTAAATTCATTTAAAATATACTGCACTTACCACACTTAACATCCAAGGGAGCTGAACGAATGATCGTACCTAAGCTAAGATAGCAAGATGTACAAGCGTTTATCAGTTAAAAGTAGCAGACCAAATCAGACGACTGAAATAACAGCGGAGCTAGCTACCATCTGACAGCTCATCTTAATAGCGGCTAAATCAAAGTGGCTAACAGTAGCTCCTCTGTTTAACTACGCATAAAGTCAACGACGTTCTTCTGTGTCCTGTCGATCCTTGGGGAAGAAAATTAAAAACTCAGCATCAGAAAATACAAAGTCCTTGCGTAAGAACGGCCAAGCCCATTGCTCGCCATAAAGGTAATTTTCTGATGCTAATAAGACAAGCTAGGTTAAATAGGTCAGCCACAAACGAAACTACAGCCTCTTCTTCTGCGGCTTCTTCTACAGTCAATAAGTGATAGATATGCACTTTACTGCCACCGTTTGGACTATAGGTGGTAATACACCTCAAAGCATGCATTATAGAGTGCCAGTTTAAT
>JAPTMW010000028.1:13386094-13399226 GCA_029822955.1 Ostorhinchus angustatus
CATTCTTCTGCAGAGTTTGAAGGTGAACTGATCATTAATTGAAGCAGGTGTGATGGAAGAGGGAAACATCTAAAACATGCAGGATACCGGCCCTCGAGGACCAGGTTTGGACACCCCTGGTCTAGACAATCTATACAAGTTTTCTTGTTTTTTTTTTGCTGGTAATGAATGAAACAAATCTACCCGACTGCTACTGTAGCTAGCCTGCTAATGTTGTTGTGTCCTGTTTTCAGCGCATTCATCATGGCTTAACTGTTAGCTTGTGTTAGCCCTTATGGAGGCCATGACAACACAGTCAGTCAGTAAACAACAACGCACTTACCACTGTCTGTCTTTGTTTTTTCATCCTTGTCCTTTCTCTGTTTCTTCTTTTCAGCTCCAGAGGGGTAACTCCTCTTCATTTTTTGTATATTCAGGTCGGAAAGTGGAAAGAAATCACACCGGACAGGACGCATCGCGCTGTACAGGTACAGGCTGAAGGCAGAAGGGGCGGGGCTACACAAGGGGGGTTTGCTACTGCAGTGTCATGTCATTGCAAATTGCCCATTGTTGTCGTTACTGAACATTTTGACAGCCCTAGGGGGCCCCCTAGTGGCCGGGGCTCCAAGCAACTACCTGGTTTGTCTGTCCTCAAGCCCCGCCCCTGGACACAGGTCACACCCTCCTGACACCCAGGAAAGTGAAAGGTTTTTTAATGTATTTATTTTTTACATTAAACAATTGTCTTGGTTGGAAACTGCATAATGCAACAGTTTTTTTTCAGATACATTTTTAAAATTATTTGTATTTTTTTTTATGGAATGTCCTTTGCAATGGACATAATTTTTTAAGTAAAACTGTTAAATTTTTGTCCCCTACAGAGGACAAAAATGCATTGCTGGGTCTCAGGAGGATATAATGAACTGCACACATCTCACAAAAACTAGAGTCTACTGACAAAATTCTGTGGCTAGTAGTAAAACACTCCTGAGGCAGACAAAGGGAGATTTAGTAAACTGAACAAACATACACCTATGTGATACGAACGACCGTGATTACTTGTGAGTATGCTAACATCTCCACTAGCGAACCAGCATCCAGACATCGTTCATAAAATAAGTTAATAAACACCATTACAACCAATATAAATTATCAAGAGCACAAATCCACTGAAATACATAAAGAATTTATCTCAACGATACTTACAAGTGCAGCAGCAACAACTTCAAGTCTGCATCCATTTAGATGCTTCTTTTTCTTTCAGCTCTCCTCATTCTCCAAAAGCTGGACCAAGGCAGACTCATCTTCCTCCTCTGACCACAGCCACCTCTTCCTTTTCTCTACCAGCTCTGCCATGGTAAATGCCTGTGAAATAAAGGCATGGCTTGCACCTTTACCGGTAACCAGCTATACCTGGCTGGGGTGGGGGGTTGTGTCATAGTGCCATAAACTGTGACATTTAGATCGAGGCCACCGGGGCAGTGCAGAGAAGTTAGTGGCATATTCGGCCCTAGAGGCATTAATTGAAGAGGGAGGGCTTCCATTCTCCCCTCAACAAGCCATTTAACCATCACAATTACTTTGAAGCTTTTTAATTTATGTGAAAATCTTGCACAGTTTCACTTTAGGTAGTAAATGACTTAATGGCTCTTATGGTAATCTATCACTGAGTGTGATCTGTGTTTTTAGTATATTTCGGTTTCATCCCTAGCGCTTCTCCATTTCTTTTCACATGTTTCAGTTGAAAAGAAAAGCATGACAACAGTCAGGTCACACGTCTCCAGTCTTCAAAATTGCAGCAATGGGTGTCATCACAGAGGGTTCACACACAACTTACCTGCACTATTTACCTACAGAAAAATGTTTTTGGACACCCAATGCATTTATGAGATATCACATTAAGAATCACTGTTATGTCATTGAATTCTACCAAGTATTGTTCCATTCTCGAAGGCCACATGCTCCCTTGTACGTGAACACTTTTCTGTTGAGTCCAAAACTGGATGTTTCAGCAAAATAATGAAACACATCTAGGGTATGACATGTTGAAACTGTCAAGAATTCAGTTCTGCTATTTTTTCTTGTTAACAATAAACCAAAAAAAAAAGAAAAAAGAAAAAAAGAAGAAAGCATTTGTTTGCCTCTGTCTTTTGAAACACAAAAAGGATTTTCTGCAGATATTTAATGATAATATTTGATAGTGAGTACAATTTTAAAGTTTTCTCCACTACAGAGTAGTCTATGGTTTTGACACAGATACTGTATGAAAGGGATGAACAACATGATGAAGGTGATTAGAAAAGTGGTTTGGACATGGCCCTGCTTTGTAAACCTCAGTTAACTAGTCAACTTTATCATCACCATGTTTCTGTGATTCTACTGAACTTTGCAGAACCAGCTTTTCTGAAGCACAATACTGAGTATCAGCAGGATAATTCTGCCCTGAATATGTTGTGGTTCATTTTTTTCAAAAGATTTTCAAATACAGCTTCTTTTTAAGATGTTGCCACAGTGGGAGAAAAAAAAGTTATTATAGATAAACTGAAAAGAAACCAAAGTGATGTGGACTGATTCTGTAAAAAGACCAATTTCATTTGTTTATTTCAGTTTTTAAATCATCAAACTGAATGCAGATAACTACAACAAATTATTTACTGCACATTTTCATTTGCCCTCTGAGGTATTTGTATTGACGAAAGGGTGACAAGAGTATAGCACAATGAATGTTGCACACTGACTTTAAATATCAGTGGATTTCAAGTTAATTATACATTACACCATGACCAAATATAACACAGGATGATGAACAACTCCAGTGAATTGTGTGCTTTTCCTTGTTTTAATTATTAAATTATCAGTAGCATATTGTGACATATCATCTGCAACTGCACGACAGTAAATAAGGATATCATTATTCTATTTTACTGTTTTTTTTTTTCTGGGTTCTGCTATTGTGGATACTGGTTTAATGCCACACACTTTATCATGAGATATAGTAAGTGTTATGTTCTCTAGTCAAAATATTAACCTATTTGTAAATTTGACAGGATATTTTGACAGTACAGATATGTTTTTGTGATATAATGTAGAGGATCCCTTCACAAATCAACCCATTACACGACAAATACGTACGTTCTTGTGGTATTTAGGAACGGTATGCATCGACAAAATCTATTAAAATTAATTTTCCTCTCTAACTCTTTGCATGCTCTTTTCTTTGGGATTAAAAAAAATGATGGAAATCATCGGTGCATATGGCTACTTCTTTCCCTGTCCCTGTTCAAGTCCAGATTAAAGACACACCTGTTTAGACTGGCTTTTAACCCTTAGCACTGAAACACTATTAGCTTTTAAATCTGTAGACTTTTTTTTCTGTCACTATGTGTTGTGTCTTATTATTTTCTGCATTTTTACAGCATTTGATTAAACTGTTGCTACCTTATAATTTAATCATGCTTTTCGATGTAAAGCACTGGTCTTCTTTATGTTGTTGTAAAGTGCTATATAAATAAACTTTGATTGATTCTTTATTCTTCCAAAGTAAAAAAAAAAAAAAAAGTAAAAAGATTAGGTCTGCATTAAAATCTGCTTTACTGTCACGACTAGCATAGATTAACATAAAAACAAAAAGACTACATTTCTCTTTGTTTTGAGCAGAATAATCCCACCAGTGTGCATGGCAGTCATGTGGTTACAGCCTATAACATATAACAGATAGATTGTCTTATACTAAAGAGGGTTTGCTTTTTATTTAATTAGTATTTCTTTTTAATGCATTGAGACACTAGGGTATTTACTATTACTGCAGCTGTGTATGGTGGTGTGTATTGTTTCCATATGATGATTAAATATCACACATCCTCACTGAGAATGAATTCAAGCGCATAGGCATAAATACATTACATAAATGTCTAGACTATACTGATGAAAACCCTGGAGGTGCACAAGTCTAGCCTTTGCATGTGGTGTACCAGTACGTGTACAGCCTATAATTAGATCTTTAATGGTTTGTATATTTACAGAAATCGACATGGATTACACCACAATGCCTATCAGATAGGTATATTAAACAGGTGTTGGAGCACTTTGCATTTTGCACATAAGGTTTTTCTTGTTTACAGCCAACAAGGGTGCGGCTTTATCCCTACTTTATATGCGTGCACCGAGTTCAGTCAAGTTAAAGAAGTACACACACACGCGTCCTACTTTTCCCAATTTCACTCATATGCGGATAGAGAGAGAAGAGGAGGAGGAGGAGGAGGAGGGGTGTTGGGAGGGGGGGGGTAGAGTTTGTCCATGCAGGCTCCTACTGTTGCTGTGCCAATGCGCAAACAGTCTACGCCGTGGGATAGGTCTCCCCAAATTGAGGCTGCGCTCGAAACGATCATGCGATTGAATGACGAGCGCGTCATGCTTGTCTTCCTCCTCTGTTCTTCGCGATCAGTGGCTCTGTGTTCCGCAATCCCCTGGGATACTGTACCGCCCTCGATGGCTCTGCTATTGGCGTTTATCTCACACTGAATGGCTGCCTGGAGCAAAGAAAAGCGGGGAGAAAGCGCGCTGCGTCCCCTCCTTTGAACCAAGGCTCTGCGTAAACTTCCCAGCGAGGGGGTGAGTCTAGTCCGCCCGCCGCCGATGTGTGAGCCGCTCTGCCCAGAGGGGTCGTTTGAGGAGAAGTAGGAGGAAATTAAAAGAGAGAGAGAGCCGGTATTAGTATTTGGATTGATAACATAGGTCCAACAGGGCATTTAAATTTGGGTTAAAGCAACCTACGCGAATAAAAAAGGGGATGGGTTCATGTTGGGACAGTCCGAAACTCTCCAAACAGTGAAATGCAGCTTGGGAGTGAAGAGAGGAGGGGGTGGGGAGGGGGTTACATTTCAAAGCTATTCTCACAAATATGCGAAAATGCAATAGCAGTCAGGTTTTTTTTTGCTCTTTTTATTTTTTTTTTTTTTTTTTTTTTTTTTTTTTGGCAGGGCACCCCTTGTGAGCGCCGGTCGTAAAGAATTGTGCCTTGTTATGCTTCCACCCCCCGCTCCGTGCCGCACTGGTTCCGTCTGGCTCGCCCTCAGCTGCTGCGTGTCCTGGGATGACCTGTTGATGTCGGTAGAATGGAGAATGGCAGGGGGAGCGATTTCCCCCATCACCAAAATATTTAAATAAGCAACATTTTGTGGCTTGACAACCCCCGGCGTCGCAGCACGGCTACCTCGTCCGCGTGCAGGCAGTAAGTGTTTGGGTTTGGAAGTGTGTGTGTGTGTGTATATGTGTGTGTGTGTGTGTGGGTATATATGTGTGTGTGTGTGTGTGGAGAATCGCGGAAATGCTTGACATTGTGCGGCTTGCATGGGCTGACTGTGCATGAGGTGGATGGTGCGCCGGGGCGAACCCAAAATATTTAACAGTGCTGTTAGCTTAGCATTAGCCACCTATAGGCCTGGGTATGCGGATGGGAGAGGGCATCAAACACTGCGCTGCGGACGCTCGGTTCTTTACTCCGCTGAAAATGTCTTTGAACACTAAAACCGCGTCTGTCCTCTCACCTCACCGGCTTTGCTATCTTATCACCGGCTTTTACTGCCATCCCGTGTCGCCCCCCTCCTCCTCCTCCTCCTCTTCCTCCTCTTCCTCCTCCTCCTCCTCCCGGCTCCGGTGCCAGCAGACGGTGGGGCACTGCCGGCGGGGAGACTGGCGCACGGCTCGGCCACACCGGAGCTATAAAGCGCTCCATCTATCCTCTTGTCTCCTTTTTTTAATATTTCCACTCAGAAAAGCTCCATTCTAAGTGTTTTTCTAAGTTTGACATGTGTTTTATTTTGGGGGGTGCTGCTTTATTATTCTGTTACATAAGAATGATCACTAATCAGGCCCGTGTATGTGTTGACTCATGCAGACATGGACACATATGAACCAGGAAATGCCTATAGAGCCTTGTGTGCACTTTGCCTCTGCCACTCCACATCATAAGCCACACTGTAATCAGAAAGCCCTGGGTGTTTTCAGAAGGACTAAGCTGAAAAGTAATAATACAGTATCAGATGTGAAATGTGTTGACAGCTGTTCCATCATAACATAACACAAGCTCTATAAATGCAGGCAAACATTTCTTAAGACCACCATGAAAAATCTATGGACTTAAGCATGTTGTGAGTATGATTGACCTACTTTCGTCTGTAGCCTGGCTGGTATGAGTTCTAAGCCAACGGGGTGAGTTAGGGTGAATTTCATCCGTTCACATTGCAGCACACTGTACTGTACATTTAATGGAACACGGACCTGAGATGATCCCTTTTTCTTTTTACAGGCTGCACTGCCCCTCCTTAGTGCATACAGGCACACATGCACACTCACACACACATAGTCACATTCTCTCTCACTGTCAGGGCAAACTGTGCAAACACACCCTGCTCTCAGCCCTGTGTTTGTGTGTCTTTATGTGCACGCATGTGTGCTTACTGCGGCTCGCCAAACTGTAAACAACCAGTATTGTTTAATGTCTGTGTGTGAGTCAGTGTGCCTTTTGTGGGTTTGTTTGAGTTTGTGTGTGCGCATCTGTGTTTTAGTATGAGGGAGAGGGAGCTTGAGTGAGACAGAGACAAAGAGAGCATTTCTCTTTACCCTGGAGCTTGGCAAGGTCCCAAATGAAAGGCTTTGGATATGATGGGGCGGCTCACTCCAGCCTTCATCAGTCAGTCACACCAAAGTTGGTTGTATGCCTCGCTCAGGGTGGGCTTCACTCACTTTGTTCTCACTGTATCAGAGATAGTCTTTGTTATGTATGTATGTATGTATGCATGTCGGTGTGTTTCTGCAGCCTACTCTCATGCAACACTTTTAAGTGGTATAGCATCCGTGTGAAAAATAGCTTTACCAAGGCCAAGCAGTGCACCCTTTTGTGCAACGCTGGGCCTTATCCTCTGTTATATGTGTATATATAAAACACTTACAACACTTACAGTTTTATGGTCAGTGAAATGGCATGTGGGCTTATCAGGTGATCTGTTATTGTATGCTTTTCTGTTACTGTGAGGTAATAGAGTGTAGTTTCTATTATGCACATTCCAGGACTGAAAACTACTTTCCTACTCATTGTATGCACAAAAAGAGGTAATGGATTGAAAATATAAGACATTATAGAACATTTTTGGGTATGTTTCTCCATAGTGTTTGTATATATATACATATATATCACTATATGTGAAAGTGTCCAATAGTGTCGAGCAGCCTGCCCTGCTCAAAGCAGAAGGAACACTTTAATACTGACAATTATCATATAGGAATCTTCAAGAGGGTGCTGAGCAAAGGGTATATTTATCTTTGACTGTTTAGAGAAGTGAATAGAAACATGCTATGCAGTGTTTGTTCAGGCCACACACTTTTGCACATAGAATAACAGAGGATGACCCAGTTATTTAAGGACACAGGATTTTATAGCTCATGGAAGACAGAAAATAAAACAAGCTTTTACTGACCCAGGTCCTGGCAGTAACAACTACTGCATTACTGAGGTGATGTATAGGATTAATGCAATGTAGATTATCCAGGAAAGCTTCAACAAAGCCTTATTTCAAATATCATATAATCTTTCTCAAAGAGCTCAAATGGACTGGAATTGGGCCGTGTTTTTCGATGAAACTTTCAGCCATGTCATTGTGTCCAAGAGTGCAACAGTCCGACATTTCTTAGTTGTTTTGTTTCAAGTTTGTTTTCCTTAATGTTTCGTCTCTCTTCTCATAACTTCAGTAGCACAGGATGAAACAGTGTGTGTGAAGTGGTCTAACGGAGTTACCAGGTAGCATGATCATTATGACAAACAGTAGAACGGTAACTGTTGAAAGGTGAACACAGTTGTTTAACAGATCAGTCATTGCAGGCTCTCTGCTGTATGTTTTAGATGGAAAATGTCAGGTAGTCATTTGCAACACGATGACAGCTTCTGCAACCAAGTTGTAATTTTTAGCTGAATAACTTTAGCTTTATAAAAACAAATCAGATCCAGCTATTTAATTTAACTCTTATGTTACATGTTTGCATATTATCTGGTTGTTCTTTGAGCTGCATGTTTTTGTTCTTCTGTATGTTGTCAGTATCTATTGAAACCAACTAAAAATGCACACAGTTGCTGAGGTATCAAGGAATAAATCAACAGTGTGAGTGAAGTAAAGTGATACAATATTTCCAAACCATTGTTTTAAACAGAATTTACAGTCTATGGATGAGGTATAACTTAACTGCTTTCTCTTGTGCTCATTCTTTTTCCCATTTTTGTTTCTCTCTCCCATTAAGACCCTTTGGTGGTGTGCGTAGGCGCACCATGGCCCAGACCCTCCAGATGGCGATCCCAAACTTTGGCAACAATGTTTTAGAGTGTCTGAATGAGCAGCGTCTACAGGGCCTCTACTGTGATGTCTCTGTGGTTGTCAAAGGGCATGCCTTCAAGGTACTGAAAAGCAAATTATATACAGTCTATACATTAAAATAAATACTGTTGGGATGATTTGAACACAGTGAAAAGGCTTCTGTTTAACCTAGTTTATGTATCAAGGTGGTGACCGCAAATATGGAGAAATCTTTCGTTAAAGTCTTGTTAAAAACAGGATAGTTTCTCTTATGGACTTAGGATCTTTATTTCATAGAGAAATGATATCTAGCTCTAAACATATTTAAAATAATGCCTGTTTTCGTATTAAGGACTTCTGCATGGTGTATTTTGTAGTGTTAAAAAACAAACATTGTTTATAAGACCTGAATTGAGACCTTCTACGCCAAGGATTGTGTTTTTTTTTTTATTTATTTATTTATTGACCATAACGGGACACTTTACTCATCTTTTGTTTTAGGCTCATCGAGCTGTGCTGGCTGCTAGCAGTTCGTATTTCCGGGACCTTTTCAGCAACAGCAATAGTGGAGGTGGTAGCAACAATGAGACGAGCCCAACCGTCGTGGAGCTCCCACCGGCTGTGCAGCCACAGAGTTTCCAGCAGATCTTGTCTTTCTGCTACACAGGCCGTCTCAGTATGACAGTGGGGGACCAGTTTCTTCTTATGTACACTGCTGGCTTCCTGCAGATCCAACAGATTATGGAAAAAGGCACCGAATTCTTCCTCAAGGTAAAGCTACTTGGAAAAAGGGGGGAAAAAATTCACTATTGTAAACAGAAAACAAACAGTTGGGGTCTTAGGGCTAGTTTTTTTTTTTTTTACCAGTTCATTTATTTATTTTTCATTCCCATAATGGAAAGGTTTATTTTCAAATGCGGGAGAGGAAGTTTAGACTTTATCAAGCAGGAGAACTGTAGTCTCTGTCTGTGGACTTTACTTTAGTGAGAAATAATGTTAGTGAAAAGTTGTCAAAGGAAATATCAGAGTCGCACTAACTGGAAAAATGCTATTTGTTTTCAGTGATTTGAATTCCACAGATAAAATCAAATGTTTGTTTCATGTCTTAAATGTATTAAGCAATAATGTTTTTATTATTGTACAAAAAGACATTTTACTAGTGAACTCTTTTGTAATCTAGGAATTGCAGTCAGTTTGAACTGATTTTAAATGTAGATTTCATTCAGAGCTTTCATTTTGGTTGAAATAGAACATGTTCATCTGTAGTGGAGCATATATTTAGTATAGATATCTTATGAGGACCTGCTTAACACACTGTTGCCCATAAATGATTGTGATAATGTGATTTATTCGACATGGATAAAGTGTAACTGGGGCTCAGTATGCAATCATTGGACCTGGTTAAAGGCGATACTGATGTGTATGAATAGGACACGATAGAGAAATGTGCCTGAGGACATTTTTCCCACTTTATGGATATCAGTGTAGTTAAGGTCTCTTGAATTGAACTGAAAACTGAGCAACAGCCCTCACAGAGCTCCACCACTAGCATTGCAAGACTGTGACAGCAAATACATAGCATCAGCACATCAATGTGTTCACAAAACACTGACAACATGGTGATCTTTGCAATTATTTTTAGGTTTCCTCTCCCAGCTGTGACTCTCAGGGCCTTCACGCAGAAGAGGCCCCTCCATCTGAGCCCCAGAGCCCTGTAACTCAGACCAGTAACAGTGCAGCCCGGCCTTCTTCCTGCCTGACACCGCTACCTCTGGTATCACGGGTCAAGACCGAACAGCCGGCCGGTCAGCCGGAAGCATCCACTCCTTACTCTGTGGTCTGCACTCCTGTAGCCAAGCGGCTATGGGAGGGTGGGAGCTGCAGAGATGGAGGTGGGGTCTCAGGGAGTGGGGGCGGGGCCAGGAAGGCAGCTCGTTATTCCCAGGATGCAGTGCGGGGCAGTGCCATCCAGAGCCCCGGAGCCCTCGGACTGGCCATGGGCATCGGTAACACCGCAACTAGCTTGGCAGGAATGGTGGCGACCGGTGGGCCAAGCGGCAACGGCAGCACCAACGGGAGCTCTGCGGCAGGTGTCGGCATGTCAGAGGGTGCAAGCCCCGGCACCCTGAGCACCTACGCCAGTGACTCGCCCATAAGCTACCACGATGATGAGGAGGAGGAAGAAGGGACAGATGAATGTGCTGAGGAGCAGTACAGGCAAATCTGCAACATGTACACCATGTACAGCATGCTGAACATGGGAGCTGCAGGTAATATACATCATTCTGTAGATATAGTGCTGTTCACCTCTGAGTTCACATAAAGAAAATAACCTCCACATTACTAACTGTGGTAAAAAATATGATATATTCATATTTTCAACATTCCATGAGATAAATACTTACCAACTTAAGTCCTGATCAGAACTGTAACGCATCCAAATAGTGGAAAAAAAGGACAGAATCTGTTATCCAAATTTTAAAAGCAAGGGTAACTTAGTCTGTTACATGTCAGTGATCAACACTGATTTTGCAGAATTCCTATTTTTTGTGCCACGTCAGTTTGATAAAGACAAGCCTATATCCTTCATCTTCTATAGAGATAATGTGCATTAATAATATTTTATCATAACAAAGTTCAGTCTTCATTCATCAACCATCAATCCTGATCATAATCAGTGAACATGATGCTATGTTCCTAAATGAAAAAAATATCATTTCTATCTCTGACAAGCTTACACTCATACTCGCACATAGATGGAGAATAAAAGTGAATATTTCCATCTCTCAAGAGTAGGATTTTCAATACTCCTTCCTTCTGCTATCTGTGCGTTATTGTCTTGAAAGTCCCCCTTGCTACATGAAAGAACAACCACCTCTGAGCTGCAGCTACAGCCTAAAAATGGCAAGGGTTGACAAAGACGCACATCTTTTCCAAGTGCTTTTCTCTTTTGCTGGGATTTGGTCTCTAATACCACCGCATACTTCTTCGTGTGCACCGCCGTTGCATTATATGCTCGGCGCAGTCCAAGAACTAGCCAAATAACTCAGAAAATTTGTACCCCTTTTCCTAAAGCGCTGGCAACGGCACTAGGAATAGTTGGAGGTAGTTCTGGCTCTGTGAGGGTAACACACATCCATGTCCGCATACATGCACCATCATTTTAGACATATATACTGGCCTGCGTTTGCTCTGGAAACTATCATGGATTTGCCTCAAAGAGCAAACATGAAAAAGTGTCTCAATCTGAGGGAAAATTAGTCAGTAAATTATCTTCTTGAAGCCAATGCTCTTATCTAACAACATATATGATTTTATGCAGTAATGCAGTTTTAATGAGTTTAAAACATTTTTTGTCCATGAGGAGTTGAGATAATATTTTTCTTAAATTTCCCTAGTCAAGCAAAAGGACTGTCTGGAACTGTAAGAATAATAGCATTTGTTACATGGTCCAAGTTTTCCGCCCACGTCCCTTAATCCCATATCTGATGTACTTCTGGTTTGAACAGGCATTGTGCTACACACTCATGAGGACGCTAACTGTTGTGTCTTTGTGTAAAAGTGATCTAGTTTTGTTCTAATTTCAGTTTTGGTTTTTCTCCAGCAGCTGGCGAGCGTGTTGAGGCGCTTCCAGACCACACAGAGACGCGTGGTCGGATGCGAGGCCGTGATCTTACATGTCTACCTGCAGAGCTCGTCGCTCAGATAGGCAACCGCTGCCATCCCAAACTGTACGAGGAAGGAGACCCTGCTGAGAAATTAGAGTTAGTCTCAGGTACGTCCGTGCGTTCTGAAAAACCTGTCCCTACAAAAGACACAAATCGGGTTTTTGTGTGTGTGTGTGTGTGTTTTTTTTTTTTTTTATCTCAGTTATTGATAACATTTAGAGGTGTACAGTCTCCAAATACAGACTGGAATTCAGTTTCAAGCTGGATCTTGAATAATGGCCAAGGATTAGTTTAGACGAACAGATAAAGACTGGCCCCAAACTGCAGTCCTGGATAGAAATTAAGATGGTGTTTTTCATATAATGTGCTGCCAGATGAGCAACATTTAAACTTGTACTGGTTTGAGGAAGTGAACTATATAATTAATCTCTTCTATTTCAAACACCCTGAAGTGTTTTTATTAACATTCAGTCATTATAGATGTGCATGTCTTTAAACCTGGACTAGTATACATTACAGACTTCTTTTCATTTACAAATTAAAACACCAAATCTGTATTTTGTGCTGCACATTCACACAGGATGAGTGGCAATTTTTTCTACAAATTTTGACACCGGATCCAATGTTGATATTTGATATTTTCTCCTCTGAAGGACTTAAGATTGCTCCTGAGGTGATTGAGTGTTCATGCTACACTGTGATATAAGCTTCATGTATAATTTAATTTGCATGGGACTAATATTATCAAAGGACTTTTACGTTTGCTGAAAAAGGGTAGCATATTTGTGGAGGAATTTTGACTTTACAAATGACATACATTACAGATTTGCACAGGATTATGATGGCAGAAGACCTCTGCAATTGTTACAAACTACCAGAGATCCACATGTAGTAATAGTCTTATGTAAAGTGTAATGATAGACTGATACATTGGGGCGATATTTACCTTTTTTTTCTTGTATCGGTATTGGCGTGTTGCGTTGGTCGATATGCTCTTTTTCACTGCCATAATTTACTGACAGACGAAGTTCACGGCACCTCCATGTTCTTGGAGATACTGCTGTCCACACTGAAAACAAAGATTTTTTGGTGTAGTCATATTTATTAGGTTAACTGTCACAATTTTTATTTTCTAATTGTATC
>JAPTMW010000028.1:13423624-13439209 GCA_029822955.1 Ostorhinchus angustatus
CCTAAATCTCTTACTGATGTACATTCTGAGTGCCTTATTTTGTAAAAAACCAGTCAAACTTCACTTCCTGTCTTGGTCTTTTTCTGTTAATCCACCTGTTTCGACGCTAAAACACACAGTAAAACAAAAACGCTGTAGGAAAAAGAACACAAGCACATACTCACAGCAGCTTTTATGACACTGAAACAGACGCAGATTCTCAGCAGCAGCACGTTTACCTGGAATAATGCCTCAGGGGTTAAAGGGTAAAAGAATGTTGCAACTGAAAGATATTAATCACTACAGTAATTATCCAAAGGAACAATTTGCTGACTTAAATTTGAATTAATTTTAGGTTGTTAAAGTTTAGTCAGCATAGCTATTCTGTTTTGATACTGTGGAATTTCAGAATAATAGAATACACATTAAAATAGGAAATTTCACACAATCAAAATGAAGTACTTGAGTAAACTGATCTAAAATGAAGAAAAATGTTCAGAATTGTGAAATATTGGTTGAATGCTCAGAAAAATGTAAATAATCACAGAATGCAATCATTTACAAACCTCATAAACGCAGAACTCCTCCTGTTCTCTGCATGTTATTGCTTTCACATTATTACTGCAACCTCCAAACCAGAGACTGTGTTTTGAAAATGGCTAATTTCAACAAATACTTGGATCACACAAAAGACGGAGGCCTGCTGGTTCTTTGTTGGAGTTTCTTTTGTGAGTATTTAGCCATCCAGAAAAGTTGGGACATTGTGCAAAATGTAAATAAAGACAGACTGCAAAGATTTGCAGATCTTATAAACCTATAATTTATTCAAAAGGGAGAATAGGAAACATATGAAATGATTAAACTGAGAAAATACGGCATTTTAAGAAAAAAAAATATTGATTTGACTGCAGCTGCACGTCTCC
Source organism: Ostorhinchus angustatus (assembly GCA_029822955.1). Lineage (NCBI taxonomy): Eukaryota > Metazoa > Chordata > Actinopteri > Kurtiformes > Apogonidae > Ostorhinchus > Ostorhinchus angustatus. Next base: position 13,424,527 of record JAPTMW010000028.1, read on the forward strand.
AGAAATGTTCAATAATGTGCCTTCTTTAAACTCGACCTGAATGTGACTGTTGAAATTTTTTGTATCGTGAAACAAAATATGATAAAGAAAACTCAGAACGGTTGAACAGCTAGAATTTTATATCAAGCGAGGATGAGACGACTTTCTCGCCACAGTTTCAAACATTTACAGAGTGTTGGTAAAAGCAGAGTTGATGCTGCACAGATTTTAGAGTCACTTTCCTGCATCTCATCCAATAATACTTTATCTTTTCTCAGTTTAACCCATAAACACCCAGTACTATTTTTGTCACAGTTCCCAAATGATTTTTTTTTTCTCTATTTTGAACTGCCCTTAAGTGATTTATTACCATTTATTCAAATATTATGCTCCATATTTTGCATTCTTAAGTGAAAATCAGGTATTTTCTTATATTTAAGTTACTGATCGATTAAATGTTCATAAAAGCTCAATTTAAAGTTAAGGGTTATTATATCAAAAAAAAGAAAAAAATGGAAGAATTTTTTTTTATTATTAAATATATAATTAACTGAACATAAAAACAAATGTCTCCATCCACTGTCATTTATACAAATCTTGAAGGCTTTTACTGGTTGTTATAGAACAGGGGTCTCAAACTCATTTCTTCCAGGAGCTGCATTCAGCCAAATTAGTAAATTAAAGCAAAGTAAGAGCATCATAAACTATAATTACTTTTTTCTCTTTGTTTTAGTGCAATAAAACATTAAATTATGAAAATACTTACATTAACAAACTATCCTTTCACAAAAAAACATGTGAATAACCTGCAAAAACTAACATTTTATAAGAAAAACAAGTGCAGTTTTAACAATATTATGCTTCAACTTATCATTTGTCCAAGTGCATTACACACAATGTTACACAAACATTTGATAACAGGTATAATATTGCTCAAATTTTGGAGTTTGGAATTAAAATAAGTACAATTTCTCATTTGCCTGGGATGTTGTTCTTCTTGGTAGTTCTTCGAGGTTCAACTGGACTAGTTTTGATTCAAAAGAGCAAAACTAGTCCAGTTGAACCTCGAAAAATGGAGTTGTCACTATTTATGTTATTACGCTATTATTTTACTTTCGATCATATGGATCTGAATGTAGAATCTTAACTAAAAATGAGTTCGACACCCTCGATTGTTAATATCTTCAGTGTAATTTTTGCACTTCATAAATTCATCCCACGGGCCAGATTGGACGGGCCGGATGTTGTAGAAGATGACAGTGTTTCCACGGTAACTACGAAGCCTCTGAACGTCCACATGGGTCATATCTGATGACCGTGAAAAGATGACAAACTGTATTTTACACTAATTATTTACATGTATTGATAGGATTAATGGATCAACAGGTAATGACAGTAAATGAATTTGGTCACCAGTAGATATTTGGGTTTTTATGGGTTAAATATAAATGTTGGGAATAAAATATGGGTTTATGAGACTTGTAAATCATTGCATTCTATTTTTATTGACTTTTTATAGTGTTGTAAGTTGTATGCAATTGGAAGTACTACTGAGGTAGAGTGAAAAAGGAGGAAAAAAACAAAAACATGGCTGCTTATTGTCTGCTCTGTGTGTGTGTGTAGATACGTAATGTTTCCAAGTGAAGTGTATTGTCGTATTGAGGAAAAAATGACGTCAAGCCGACCCAGTGTGCATTCTCTCTGGATTTTATTCTTTAGGAAGAGTTCTGTTTGGAATTACAAAATGCACTGGTAGAAATAGCGGTGAGACAGGTTGAGAGTGCGAGAGATAGAGTGTAAGAGACAGAGTTAGAGAGAGAGAGAAAAAAAAAAGAGGGAGTGAGTGAGAGATCAACGGTTTCCACAGCCAGTTCATGAGTACATCATCAGATTTGGCTAGCTCCTGCATCCCCTGACTCCCACAAAAAAGTAGAAGGGATAATACACCATCTTCTGAACTGTACTTTCTTTTCTTCGTATATATTTTGTCTTTAAAAACAGTTCTTTTTTTTTTTTTTTGTTTGTTTTTTTGTGGTGTCCTGAACATGGTCGTGTTGTGCCTCAACCCCATGTAACAGAAGAAAACAAACGAGACTCTGACTCACACCAAAGTCTCTTTTGTGTTTTTACTCTTTAGACTTTTTTTTGTCATTTTTTTCACCTTTTTTGTTCTCAAAAATAGAAGAAAAAAAAGGAAACGTTGATTTTTTAAAAACATCTATCTATTTATATATCTTTTTTTTTTTAATTCCTTTGAATTCATTAATCTGCTTTTTCTTTTATGTCCTGAAGATGACTGTTAACCCACGGTGTGGCATGCACATAGCACATGCAGTTCTGGAACTAGGTATTTTTTCCTTTTTTTTTTTACTCTTTTGTATTTAAAAAAAATGTCTTTTTTTTCTCAGTAGCGGCTTTACATTGCTTTTTGAAGACTTTGTGTGGTTAATCAGCGTGTTAGTGGATTTCACTGCAGCATAGACACAAAGATGGATGGTGAAAGTTCGGGGCTTTGCATGTTTCATTCAGGGGTTACTGACATCATGTACACACACACACGCACACACACACACAGACACACACTCACAAAGTCGAAGACAGTCACAATGATTTGACTGAAACGTTGTAAGATTTCCAAAAGATTTCTGGAGACAAAGAATAGAAAGAAAAGCAAGCATAAAACAAATCATCAAAATTTATCAGAAACACATTCACACAAGCAAAAACCCACTCACACACACACACACACACGCACACACACACAGGAGCAACCAGGAGCTACATACCTAGTGTGCTTTCTGATTTAAGTATACTGATGTGAAAAAATACTTGTCTGTGACATTCCACTGAAGTTGGAAAGACACTAATAGGCAGTTTTTTCTTTTCTATTTTTTCGGTGCATTCTCTGGTCAACATGTGATAGGCCTCCAGGTCAAACGCAGGTTATAAAATAAACCAATCAATCAATCAATAATAAATCAATTAAACAGTAACAATGTCAGAGCTGACAGTGGTGTGCATTAGTGACAAGTGTTAGTTTGAGGCACACAGAGAAACACACAGAAAGAAATTAAAGATATATAGGAGTGACAGACACGGAACACTGATGTTTTTTTCGGACCACGACAAGGCCCAGACATCTTTTCTCCAACCCATCTGAACTGTGTGACACATGATCCTTTAGAATTCAGCTGCCTGTGTTTACACGGAGTGAACACAGACAAGGTGGTCTACTAGTGAGAGAATGAGCTGCTGTAACAACTCTGAATGACAATAAAGGGAGAGGTACAAAAACCAGAGGGACACTTTCCTGTCTTTGAGCGCCCTCTNNNGGTCACAAGTGGTGGTGCGACTCCAGCAGGAGAGTAGATGCATCGGTTCGTACACAGAAGCTGTGTTTGATGTTACGTTTACAGGGATTTTCGATTATATTCACCCCACTTTTCGTAACCTCTGTTTAGTCTTTAAAAAGCCAGAGAAGGAACATGGGCATTTTGACAGCTTCTCTTCACCCTCGTGCAAACTCATTCTCCCACAATGCAGCTGTGGGGTCCATCCCAGGGTTGGACAAATGATTGGCTGAGCTTAAATATAAACAAACATACAAAACAAAATATAGGACCAAGTATGGAGAATCTGTCACATTACATATTATTTTTCTGATTTCCCATGTTAAGGTCAATAACAAAAAAGATGACGAGTTTCTCTCTTTTTTTTTAATCTACCTTTCTGCTGGTCTCTTTTTCTCTAGTGTCTCTGTTTTAACCCCAAACCCTGGAAGACTTTGACATGGTACTGATCAGTCAAAATTAGTCACCGATTTGGACGAAGCATCCTTCGCCACCCTATCTTTTCTCCGCTTACCCTGCTTTCCATTATATCATTTGATCGCCTTGGTTACAAAAATGTACTTCCACAAAAAATATGTGCAATTTCAGCTGTATCAGTGGCAGGCATTTGGCACAGAACATACAGACAAGCAAGCAAAAAGTAATCTTTTTTTTTTTTTAAACGTTTGGATATACATAAATATCCAGCCTCACTATAGCAGTCACTTGACTGACGTGAATGTACAGAGAGAGGAATGTCGTACAGAGCAGAGAAAAAGAGACAAACAGAAAGGCATTTTCACTGTAAAAAAGAGAGCAACCAAACAGACAACAGAACCACGGAACCCCCCTCCCCCCTCACATACAGTAGATTTTCATTGTTATTAAGTATTATTTTTTTTTGTTTCATTCATGCAGGATTCCACAGGGTGTACAACTCTGCAAGTCTAAAAACGAAGCCATGTAGGGTGCAACAGAAGATTTAAGCTTCGATGTTTTGAATAAGTAGAAGAGGAGGAGGAGGAAGAAGAAGCAGCTGCAGGAATAGAAGAAGAAATACTGCAGAAAACAGTTACTGGTTTGTTTTGTTTAGCTTTCTGAAACTCAATCTCCATATTATATTTTTTCTTTTCTCACAGGCCAGAGGTTGAGGTTGGTTAAGCTGTTTGTTTCTGGGAGGTGGGTGTTTTCCTGGGACAGGGGTAAACATCCTGTCCTTTAGATTTTGACCAAGGGACTTATCAACCCTGTACAACACTCCCCAACTCTCCCATCCACTTCGCCTTCTCGCCTGAAACAGGCGGAGGGCTCATTGTCACTTTTGTTCTTATTTAAAAACACAGATGATAAAACTCATCAATATTCAACTAGTGGTTGGGAGGGTTGGATTGGATATTGGATTTATTTTTGCAGCTAACATAACTGAAGTTAACTCTGAGAAGCAAAAAAGTGGTCGTTCTTTTGTCTCTGACTGTAAAGTGTCTTTTGTCGAGTCGCAACTCTTGACATCTTGTAAGTGGCTGTAGCTCGTTGCCAGAGGCATAATTTAAGACACACAAAGACTAGTGTCCGTCACCCCTCCTTCTCGCTTGCATCCTTAAAAACTGCAGGTTCAGTTTTGTCTCATCTGGTGTCAAAGGATGAATGCAACAACAATGTGGGTAGAATGTGGAGGTGTGTAATTTTCTCCACATCCTGCCTCAGCATTCCTGTTCCACCCCTTCATCCTGACACCTTTGCCTTCGTCTCGCCCACAGTCCGCAGGACATGTCAAGTGTTGGAGGAGAGGAAAAAATTGAACAGACAAGAAAGAAATTATCATGTTATCCCTTGGCAGTCAGTGCTCTGGCTCGGAGCTTTCTTTCTCTCTTTATCTTTCAGTCTTTTTATCAGTTCTTTGTCCTCCGTACACCCCTCCCCCATCCCCAGAGGCTAGCACCAGTCGTCGTCCTCCGTCTCGCTGTAGGGTTCATGCAGGCCCTTGCGGGGACCCCTAGGATGCCCACCTGGAGGGGGGACCTTGTGAGGCCCAGTATGTGGGGGTCCATGGAGATGTGTGGAAGGTGATGAAGAGCGGTAGCCGTTGGGCAGGCGGCGCTGGGTGGAGGGCTGCACTTGGCTCTGCACTGGCCCAGTCAGAGCAGTGGTCGGAGGGGGCGCATGGCGGGCAGTCCTGGGCGAGGTGCGAGTGGGCTGCGGGTGGGGCGTGGGATGAGGGTGGGGGTTGTTTACAGGGTGTTGTTGGGGGGGAGGAAGAGGATGAGGATGAGGATGAGGGTTGTGAGGCTGCGACTGAGGGGGAGGCGGCAGTGGGTGGTTGACCAGAGCATGAGGATGGGGGTTGCCACCCTGCATGGGGCCCTGATCATAGGCCGGTGGTTCGTGGTGGGACTCGTAGTCCTGGTTGTAGAAGCAACCATCCCCCTCTACAGGGATGCCTCCTCCACCTGTCTCTCCCCAGCGAGGAGGGGGGTGGTGACCCTGACGGGGTGTACCATGGTGAGCGACCGGGAGGCCAGCAGGGGGAGGCCCCTGACCTGGGGGAGGCTCAGGAGAAAAGCGACGAGGGGCTGGGGCTGGGGGTCGGTTCTGGGGACCCCCAGGTGGAGTGGGCATAGCCTTACGGACCACAGGGGAGTAGGTAACGTGGGGCCGAGGTGTTGCAGGGGTCTGAGGCAACTGTCGGCGGCCCCTCCGTGGCGTACTGGTCCCCGAGGTTGAGGGAACAGGACTTCCGCTGACTGAACTACTGCCCTACACAAAAAGTGAAATAAAGCAAATAAAAAGAACGAACCACAAATTCAACGACAGAACATAGAGAATAAAGTAGTGGATGGGAGAGATAGATTATGAAACAGAGCGAGAGGGAAAGAAAGAATGACAGAAAGCAGGAGAATTCAGAGAGAAAAGACAAGAACAAGAAGCACAGCAACAATAACAATAAAAGCACCAGTCAAAATGTAAGCAGAGTGAACGAGAGAGGCAGAAAAGATCCAAAATGAACAGAGTATGAATACGAATAAAAAGATGGGAGTCCAAACAGCACCATACATAGAGAAGCAACATGTCACGCAGAGGAAAGCAAACAAAAGACGACAGGAGAAAAAAAGGGTAAAGGGTTGATTTCTGGAGCAACAGGGTATATATGGTAACTAAACATTCATTACATATGTCTGGTGTGTTGTTGTAGGTGAGTAAAGTAACATGTAGACAACAAACTGAACTGAAAATTTGTTTCTGTTTCATTAAAAATATTTTTAAAAAGGGGAAGGATTGGATTTCTCTGTTTAAAAGAGAACATGAGAAAAAATTTGGTATAAGTCATATATCAGTGTGCATCACAAAAGTAGATTCTATGTCGTTGTAGTTTTGTATTATAGGTAGATTATAGGTCTGATGTGTTTGGAAACATGTCTCAAAGGAAGTGTAGAGAGGATGTGAGAAAACTGGCAGTCTCTAAACACTTAGACAGGGCAGGTCAGACAGTGATTAGTTTCTCAAATATACATTTTTATGCATATTTGTTGTTGGAACAGTGGTTTGAACAATAAATTCACGTAACAAATGTTTGATCTGGTTATTACTCACAACAATGTATACATTTGCACATGTAACCATAGATACTCTGTCTAAGAATATCAGGCATTTTAACAGCACGTCGGCCTGTAGATACCCCATTCACCATAAGTACCCAGAAGCCCACCTGTCTGTGCGTCATGCATTCACGACCCTCGCTGGGCGATCGTGACCAGCGCCGGTCTCTTTCCCTCTCCCTCTCCCTCTCCCGGTCGTGATCTCTGTCGCGTGAGTGCCTGTGTCCGTACTCGCCGCCTCGCTCTGCTACATAACGGTCCTTGTCCACAGAGCCGTGGTGGTGGTGGTGATGATGGTGGTGCTTACGGTCTTTGGACCGTCCGCGATCTCTGTCACGATCCTTGTCCTTGGACGTCAGGTCGCCTGATTGGGTGGTTGTGCTCAGGTCTGTGCCCAGGCCTGATGGGGAAGTTTACTGCAGTTATTACTGAGGTCAAATATCAAACAACTTACTGTACCTACAACAAGCCTTGTACTAGTACCATCTATATGTGCAAGTGTGTGTGTTAAGGTTCATGTTCAAGAAAACAAAACCAAATAATGAAAATTAGGTGTGAAAAAACATTTAACAAAATTTAGTTGAATGAAATTTTACTTTTATGTGTTTATGTCATGATTTCATCATGCTTTCATCTCATATTTTAGTACTGTATGCTGCATATGGGAGAGCCAAAGACCATTTTCCACCCTGGTGGACGACAACAATCTATTCTGTTCTATTGAAAAATAAAAATAAGGCTTTATGAAAAATAACTGAAACTGCTTTCTGCGTTTACAAAACTCACTATAATGAACCTTTATAGAAAATATTTTCTAAAACTTTCATGTTTGCTTTTACATTTCATACATAAGTCTAGTATTAAACACTGACACACATCTGTCATGTCTTCTGTGGATGGTTCTTTTCTACCTTGATTGAGTTTTAATCATGATTCCTTTTCTGACCTTTCTGAAGTCCACTTATCAAATACTACAAAAAACAAAAGTAACATGTCTTGTCTTTCCAACCTGTGTCAGCTTCTGTGTAGCGACAAAGGGACCTCTCTGAGGCTCGATGACTTTTGTCTTTTCGTCGGTGTCCATGTCTGGACGCTCTTCCCTCCTCGGGTATGACTCGGTCCATGGTGTAGTCATCCGGGCCTCCTTTGTCCCTGTGGCCCCGACCAGACCTGCTGTGGCCGAGCGACGAGGCCGAGCGTTTCATGGGACTGCTGTCATTAATGGTCTAAGAGAAAGAAGGAGACCACCACGAAGGGAAGAGGGAAAAGAGAGGGAGAAATGCAGGGAGAGGTATTTCTTTTGAATGTTCAGTTGATGTTTTCAATATGAGACAGAATGTGTGTGTATATGTGTGCGTGTGGGTGAATAAGGGTTCTTAAAATCTATACAAGCCCCCAGCCCCATTTCCCTCACATACTCCCTCATGTTATTCAATACGATATTAGTAATAATAATAATAATCTAATCATGCTACTTAAAATACTACATATACTATATACACCTTATAGGCCAGAGATCGACAAAAAGCTGCCAGTGGGTCATACTCAGTACGTGACTCTATCTTTGTTTCCAGATTAATGTGAAATAATGACATAAATATTTCACACAATACACGTTTCCCAGTGAAAAATGGCTTGTGGCTCCAACAGCTGTAATTGTCGACCCCTGATACAGATGCAATTCAAAAAAAATTAATCTGAGATAAGACAGAACTGCAAATGGCCATGCCTTCCATGCTGCTGTAATTCATTGTGTAAAAGAAGAAGGGGACGTAACGGTCAGTATGGCGTTCAACACTCCTCCATCCTCACCGCCCATGAAACCATAAACATGGCACATTCAAGGCTGTACAAACCTCCTCGATTTCTATTGCAATTTGGCGTGCTTTCCTCCAGCCATGCAGGCACATAGGCGTTGTCCTGACGCCCACAAGAAACCTTGCTTCTGGTGGGCCAGCAGGACAGAGCCTATGGAGCCGAGGTGCATGTAAACCCTTGTACTTCGTATACATGTATTTTAATGCTAGAACCTTTAGGCAGCAGCACTGGCAGGGTTTCATTAGTGCATTTGTCCCTGTTCAGACCTGGCGTTATTAACATGTGCTTAATATGTGCTTTTGGTGATCTGATAGCAGATGGACAGCTCTAAGTCTCCCTTTACACTTGGCATCTCCGCATCTCATCCCTCGCTCTAAATGCTTCCACTTCATATTGTCATGGTTAAGAGGTTGGTTTTGCAAGGTTTTATGTAAATGTACCAGAAGTAAAGTACCTGAAATGTGAATAATCTGAACAAATTGTAAGCAGTATCATAATAACTGTGAATATCCAAATTCTTCACAGAGAAAAAAAGTGGTGGAGTATCATTCAAACACCTACAGTCGCAGAAAGAATTATTAGACCATCAAAAACAATGCTTATGCAATCAAGTACTAACTCCTGAGTGTGTCATGTGACTCAAACAGACAGAAAAGTAAACTTGGAATGACTAAAAGCACTGTTTTTGTCAGAACAATGCCATAGCTATTGATGTAAGAACTGAAGTGATTTTGGTTTTTATCAAGAAAACCATGGAAAATGGATAGATATCAGCTCTGAAATTAAACTCTTATGAGCCATTTTTGTTGTTATCATTATATTTGTCCAAACAAATGTACCTTTAGTTGTAAGGAATTGTAAGGAACATTAAAAGGAACAAGAAAATGAAGAAAACAAGGGTGGTCTAATATTTTTTTTCCGTGACTGTATAATACACCTCTGTGGACTTTTTCAGACAATGCATGTATGACATCTCAGTTGTAACATGAATGAGGCCAGAGGACATCAGCTGGATATGCAAACCTTCAGTGTGATCCAGGATTCATTTGCTTAAAGAATGTGATCACGTGTCTGAGCAATCAGATCTTAACCCATAAAGACCCAGTGCTAATTTTGTTGCAGCTCATAAATACATTTTTCTCTCTATTTAACATTTAAGTAATTTATCACCATTTACTATAACATTATCCTCTGTATTTTGCCTTTTCCACTATAAATGATGTATTTTCCTATATTTAATCTCCTATACTTAATTTAGAAAAAAGCTCAGGGTAAATTCAAGAGGTATTATATCAAAACACAGGAAAAAGGGACTTGGTCAGTCAAATCTGTCATTAAATGAACATAAACTCAGTGTCTCCATCCACTGTCATTTCAAACTCCATGGGTTTTACTGGTGAATCAATGTTGTAGAAGATGACAGTGTTTCCACGTTCACTATGGCGCCTCTAAACGTCCAAATGAATCTTATCTGATGACCATGAAAAGATGACAAACTGCATTTTACACCAATTATTTACAAGTATTGATAGAATTAGTGGATCAGCAGGTATTAAACAGTTTAGATCAGTAGATGGTTTTGGTCACTGGTGGCTCTTTGGGTCTTTACGGGTTAATGAGTCTAATGCAACACCTGGCAATAATACTATGACTTCTGACACATGGAGTGGTAACAATGTTGATTATGTTGTTATAATGGCACCTTTCAGTGGGTGGGATACATGAGACATGAGGATAGTCCTTGAGGTTGATGTGGATGCAGGTAAAATGGACGAGTGCAGGGATCTGAGTGGCTTTGATCAGGCCCAAACTGTGATCTGTAAATCTCCAGGTCTGATTGGATGGTTCTGATGAGTAGTGGTTAAGTACCCAAACAAATGCAACATATGGAAGGACACTCAAAAATCTGTGGGATGTACTGGATAAAAAAAAGTCATGCCATAGCCTAGATGGCTGGAGAGTCGGCTTGTGACCAAAGGCGGAGAGTTGTTGACAGATGCACCCTTGAGCAAGGCACTTAAGCCCCCCATTTGCTCCCTGGCCGCCTGACTTGGCGAACCCACTGCTCCTAGTATGCAGTGTGTGTGATGCATGATCTAGTGATGGCTTAAAGGTAGAAGATGTGTGACAAAGTACTACTGACAAAATAAAGATTCTATTCTATTCTACTAATGTCTAGGTGGTGTTGTGTTATCCTTCCCTAGACCAGGTAGGTACTAACAACTGAAGATCGGAAACATCCAACAAGACCTGCAGTGTTGGAATTACTCTGACCCAGTCATTTGGCCTTTGTCAAAGTCACTCAAATCCTTTGAATCAGTTTGCCCATTTTCGCACTAATACCAAATTCACTTTGAAGACTAAATTTTCACTTGCTCCGTAACATATTCCATCCTCTGAAAGGTGCCATTGTAAGAAAATAATCAGTATTATGACCACTTCACCTGTCAGTGGTCATAATGGTACGGCTGATCTTTGCAGCTGTCCACTTGTTATGGGATTGTGAAAAACGTATGTTAATGCCAAGTCTGAAGAGGGCCCTTGATGGACAAATGCACACCTATCAGGTGTACATAAAACACCACGTTATCTGGGTTCTTAGAAATATCACTAAAAATACTAGTACTTTATCTTTTCATGCCTACATGTGATTATTGGCATCATTCCTCTGTCTGTCTCATTGTCTCTCTCACACTCAAAAACACACTCAAACACAGATTCATATAAACACACATCTATTTTCATGCAGGTGGGCATGGGAAACAGACAACAATATCATTATAGACAAGCACACAGGCATGGGGACCTTGCATTAGCAAAGCACCAGCAGCAGCAGCAGCAGCAGAGAGGGAGGAAGATACACTGAGCCACAAGACAGTGGCATGACTGTTGTTAAGAGGGGACGTGCAAAGTCCAGCCCAGATCCAAATCTACTATATTAACTGCTTTAAAGAATTGGCTAAAGAGGCTGAGACCTGTTTGGAAACTGGGCTGGCATCAGATTTTGTCATGCTTAAAAAGACTACCTAAGAGAGCCCCCCCCTCCAAAAAAAAAAAAAAAAAAAAGACAGACACAACATGAAGACATGACAATGACAAAACAAAGAAGTTGTAAGATTTTTGACTAACTGAAAGAGAGACAGGTAGAGTGAGAGAAAGACGAGACAGGGAAGACAGGGTACATACACTGAGGTTACTGCCACGTTGCTTCCCTTTCCTTCGCTGCTGTATGAGCACAGAGAAGACACACACACAGAGCCACAACACGCCATACATGAAAACATACACACAGAACCAGGAAGGAAGGAGGAAAGAAGTACAGGAGACAGGAATGGATTGGCACACGATGGAAGAGAAAAAGGAAAAGAGGAGTCAGAGTAAAACCAGAGAGTATTAGTAGGAGATGGGGTGTCAGAAAGGAGGGAAGAAACAGAGAGACAGACAGAGAAAGACAGTCTGATTAGACACTGAAGCAGCCGCGAAGGTGGAAGAGAAACACTTACCACAGACACTAGGGGGGTGGGTGGCACCAAAACAGAGTCAACGCTCAACCGACACCATCACAACAGCAATGACTACAACCAGCAAAATGGATATGCACACCCACTGACACACACACGCACACAAACACACACACAACTGCAGTTAACTCAAACAGCAGACGACAGTGTGAGCTTCAGGGCACAGACACAAACGGTGAGGGCACAGAAAAACTGGAGGACACAGCAAACACACACCCGCACTAAAACATACACATCTGTGATATCATGCTGGTTCCAGTCCTGGTAGAAAAAAAAAGAAAAAAAAAAGCAAAGGAAAAAAAAAGAAAAAAAAAAGTCCCTAATAATCAAAAAGTGTTCATCAGTGTCAAAACCTTTGATAGGAAGGAAGATAAAGTTTAGTACAAACAGCAGAAGCTAAAAAAATGACTTGAAAGGAAAAAATAGGGTATAATATTTGTATATGTGTGTGTGTGTGTGTGTGTGTGTGTGTGCATATGCATTTGTAAATATGTTGTGTGTATATGACAACCGGAGCACTCACCGGGGCATGAAACAATAGAAAAATGGATGAATGTGTTAGATGGAAACAGGACAACCACAGTTACAAACCTCCATGCAGGTGGGATGATATGATGAGAGGAAGAGACCAAAGGACAACAAGAAGAAGAAAAAAAAAAAAAGACATTCTGACTTTGCTTTGCAATGGTCCCTTTGAGTTCACATCCAACATTTCTGCAAAACATTTCTATGTTTTTGCCAGAAATGTTGCTGTTCAATCACATTTAATGGTTCTTCTGTGATTAAAAAATAACCACGTATTAAAATCTCGGTCTAACACTAAACAGTGGTAGCAGGTATTTGTCAATTATCACTGTAATTTTGCAGAAATTAATTTGCATTTTTGAGTCAAACTTTCTCCAACGTGGATTAAAGTAACCATAGCAACAAATCGCTGAGCAATGAGTCAGACATGTTTTACTGTAAAACAAAGGGACATGACCAACAGAAATGAATGGGGGATTAGAGAGAGAGTGGAAAGGTGACAATGCTGCTCACTTGGTTGTCGCCTGGGAGGCGGGGCATGGAAGCGGCCCTGCCATGGCCTTCCATTGGTGGAAAGTGCTCAGTATCCGAGTAACCATCCTGCCCCATCTCTCTCATCTCTACCGTCTGCAAACAGAGCAGGAGAGCAGGAGATGGTGTGACTGGCTGCCAAGAAACTGATAGGGAGCAGGGATATAGGTGGTGAAGGCTGTTATCCAACGAAAAGCAGAGAACTGAGGGTCTCGGAGAGGGAAAATATAGCCATTGGGACAATTTGGTGAGTGTGTGTTTGCTGACGGAGCTGGTTTCTCTTGTGGTTTTGCTTTAGAGGTGACTGAAAACAGAGCAAATAAAGGGTTTTGCTCATATGTGAAGAAGAATATGAAAATACTCCAAACCACATTCATTACAGTTTAGAATTTTTCATTTCTTTTAAATTTTATTTAGTCTTTCAATGTAGTTTATGAATTTAGTTTAGTTCATTCTATGGCTACATGAGTTATCTTAGTGTTAAGTTTATTTTGATGGTTTTTCTAGTTTTATTCTTATTTCTCAGCTATTATTTGAAAAACCTTGATTTACTGAACGTGAAGAAGAGATGAAAGGATACATGACTTGAATATGATTTACAAAATCACTCTTATAAATCAAATACTGTACTATGTGTAAAACCATTTTATCCTTGAACACCATGACCCCTTAACACTGGAGAAAGAGGAAGTCAAAATGAAGCGGATTTGACCTGAAATTCAATGTTTTCTATGTTTGTTTTTTTTTTGCATGATTAATGTATATTTTTATGTTGGAAGGTAATTCCTTTTACTTTTATGTTATGTATAGATGATCCAAACGGATTCAACTTGAATAAAGTATTACATTTACAGAGGTATCCATCGACATAAATTGAGCTTGTAAGTCACAGTAGGAATGAGTTTGAGGGCGAAATCAGATTCAGTCCCAAAACAGGTCTGATCAGGTAACTATTGGCTGCTTTCATGTTCTCATACTTTGGAGTTGTGTGAAATACTAATAGAATAATTTGATATGATAATATAAAATAATAATAACAACTCATAAACAAACACTTATCTATATCAAGCTAATTGTTTAGATCTAAAATATGTTAATACACTTTTGTAAACATGCAAAATTCAATTTGGGGGTACTGTAAACTAAGACAATGTAACAGCCGAGGCTAGTGGTTCAACATATAATTTAGCTTAAACCAGAAATTATGGATATAATTCTAATCAAGCTAGAATTATTAAACTTCAGTTCAACAGTGAGACTTTGGCAGCACTTTGTTGTTGTTGATATAGTGTCAGGTAGTAGTCGAGTTATCTTAACATCAGAAATCCTGTTTTTTATCATAAAAATTCAGACAAAATAAAATAAAGAATTCCAAAAGTGTTAAATA
>JAPTMW010000028.1:13440137-13454935 GCA_029822955.1 Ostorhinchus angustatus
GCAATTTCACTCACATGATATGTTCAGTTATTTGTGATGTAAAGAGCTGCTAAGTCCAGATTTATGACATTGAATCACTGCTTAAGAACAGTTATTGACTGCAGAGAAGCTTCAGTTTTTCAGTGTGTGCAGTAGAGAGAGGTAAAGTCCTGCGCTTTCCAGGGGTCCACCATGGGACATTATTTTGGAAAAAAAAAACACAGCGGTCAAGGTCAAGAGACAAGTCATTTTTTTCATTTGTGCCATCAATAACTCATATGTTTGTCAGTTAACCCTTGAACAACGGCACTGCATTTAGCACTTTACAGCATTCACATTACTGTAACTCCTGAACTGTTTGTGATATCCACGAAATTCAAATGGCATCGGAAAGCTGAGATCCTGCGCTTTACGACACTATACAACACTTTATGGCAGCACAGTGGGACTCTATTACAAGCAGAAAGGTACAGTTTCAGAGACTTCCACACAGGCAAAAAAAACATTTGGGAATAACAAACATATCCTGCCCGCACTTGAAAACCCTCGGTCTTCAGTCCACGCCAGGGGTTCCTTATCAATAGCCCCTTTTACACAGCATTTCTGTTACGGTAATATTTCACCTTTATTCCGGAACAACGTCTGTGTAAATGAAATGGTGGGATCATTTGGTCCCACCTTTATCAAGGCTCTGTAATGCTTCTGGAGGTAATAACAGAGTTGTGATAAAGGTGGAATCATGATTCCGGAACACAATGTAAAAGGAACACCTCTCGTTCCACAACCAAGGTTTGACGGTTTTGATGACAGCAACCCCCGGCGTGGGAGAGACAGTTGGCGTATGTGGAGGCACTGGCATGATTCTGCAGCTACGTGCCATTTTCACCTGGGGCACGAAGCCAGCCACGGTGGGCACGAAGCCGGCAGCAGCGGGCCGCAGAATCCATGCCAGTGCTCCCATATGCGCCCGCTGTCTTTCCCATGGTGGGGGAATTTAAAAATGAGCACTGCGTCACCGTCCCTTTGATTCCGGAACGCAGGTCCACTGTGTAAAAGTCCAGCCTGTCTCATCTCTGTTACTCCATTGGCTTGGCTGCGGAAATCAGTCAATGGTGGAAAAAAGGCGGGATCACCAATTCGCCTTTTTTCCGGGATCTCTGTGTAAAAGAGGCTATTGATTATCTGTTGACCCCCCTCCAGTTGAGAACTACTGGTGTATGCCAAAGTTTTTGCTTATATGGACGGACAGACGACGAACCAATGACAATAGCCTGTGGCGAGGGCCGAGGGTCAAAAATATGAAGCCATAAGATGGATACTGAATGTTCGAGACCAAAACGCATGTTTGAACAGATGTAAAATAGTTGAAAATTTATTTCTGCAATCTCAAAAAGTTTTGTTATGGACATTTACAGTTGTTTCTGATAATAAATATGCTAAAAACTTCAAGTTTTTTTTGTGTGTTTTTTTTTAAATTAAAACACACAGTTTTAAGCATTTATTATTTGGAATAATGGCAATTAATGGCCAAATATTGCAAGTGAAGTTCTTCCTGAAAACAAAGGTACAAAAGAACTGGTCAAAAATACATTTTCTGACACTTTTATTGCAAAGAAAACATGCAGACACCTAGGCAACCTGTTACAATGGCAGTCTTAAGATCACTTTGCTGTACAGCAGTTGATTTATGACTAAGGCTATGAAAAATATGATTAGAAAGGTGGTTCTGTTTTTGGGAGAAAGGCTGAACTCAGTGGGAACTGTGGTGTAGAGATGCACATCGAATCAGCTGATGAGCATCTTGGAAAATCACGATCATCCTCTTCATCCCATTCTGACAAACTATAAATGCTCCTAATTAACCTCATAAAGATACAGAACTGAGTGACACAGAAGATCCTTCATCTCTGCTGCCATCAGACTCTGCAACACCTTAGTCTGATCGTCTAGCTGTTAATATTACTTTTTGTTTGGTTTCCTTTATTTTTCATGAGTTCATGAAAAATGGGAACTTCCCTCTTGGGATCAATAAACTTCATTTGTATGTGCATCTGTAGAAAGACAGTTTCTCTTCACAAGCGACAAGAGATGCAGTTAACGTTCTCAACATGCCCGAAGTTGGTGTGATTTTGATCTTGTTTTTCCTAATAATTAAAAAACAAAGTGAAATGTATTGTGAGATGGTGCTGACAATGTATATTTTTCAAGTCAGGAGTTGCAGTTCACTTGCACATTACACTATGATTACATCCAACTGTTTATTGTTTCCATGCACACAAAATAAGTTTCCACTGGAAGGAGCAGGACTTTTCCTCTCTTTATAGGAAGAACACCATTAAGGGAGTTTCTTTGGAAATGATATTTGGAATCTATAAATAGACAAAGTTAACAGCTGAATTTGTGAGTATACTTTCCATAGTAGTTCTTTGTGAAGTAATTTGCTATTGATAGACATGAAAGTAAAACCAAATATTAAATGGATGGAGTGTTTCAATTGGTGTAATTGTTGTCTGACAAGTATTTTATCTGTGTGCTGTCAGGTCTGTGTAATCCTGTGTTCGTGTGAATATATGAGCTTTCTACCTGAGAGTTGGTCATGCTTCCCAGGCCATCCTCAGGGTGACCCTCAGGACTCCAGCTTCCGACCTTCTGAGACATTTCCTGAGCACGAGCCGTCACCCAAGAATGACTTTCCGGGAGTCCCCCCTCCACCGGCCTAACACACAGACACACAGGAGTGAATGTTACAGAAGATCTTTCATCCCCACTACCATCAGACTCAATAATACCATAGTCTGAGGACTGACAGACTAATAATGCTTGTTTGATTTGTTTTTTGTTTGGTTTTCTTTGTTGTTCTTGAGCTGATGGAAATTTCCCCACTTTGGATCAATACATTTTATCCATACCTGTATCAGAATAATCACACACATCATCTCTCATCATTCTCTGGAGCCTGTATCACAAAGCAGGATTAAGTGATGTTTTCCAGCTTAATCCTGGGTTTTCAGTGTCTCAAAGGTGGGATAGATCAAAACATATGAAAGTATCACCTACTGACAGCAGTGGACAATCAGTTCTGCTGGAAAGGACCACGGACCTCAGTGCTCTGATCAAGGAAAGAGTCAAACAAACCATCTACTGTAAAGCATCTAAACCAGGGGTGTCAAACATATGGCCCACAGCCCTCCAAACAGTTCAATCTGTCCATGGGATCAGTTTGCAAAGCGGAAAAAATGACATAGAAGGCACTGACAGGGAAGTTGTATTGATTGTAATGTTAAATGCTGTATTTGTCAGGTCCAAATGCGTATTACTAAATGATTTGAGCCTTTGTAGATCCTCTGCGTCCTGTAAATTGTAATGCACATGTGAAAATGATAAGCTAATGTGTAATATTGTTATAATTGCACATACTTTCCTGCACCTTTTACTTGATGACTCAAGGTTTCCCATCACAGAGAAAACATGTAAACTATGGTTAGCAGGTATCACTGCTGCCAAGAAATTGGTGGTCCAGAGATGGCTCCAACCTCATGATCTTTCAATTAAACATTGGTTATACATACTACTGGACATTTTACACATGGAATTATCCTCTGCAAGAATGAACTTTGCTAGCAATGGTGAAGGAGTTACTCTCCAAATAAGTGTGTATGTATTTATTTTTCTTTTCTTAATTTTGATTTTAATGTAATATGATTCTTTCTTAAAAAGTATAATTCACCTGACATTTGATATTTAGCTAATTTAAGGCAATGTGTTGGTCAGGGATTGGGTGGGATGGGGGGAAGGGGGAGGATGTTTGATGAATGTTGTCTTTCCATAATGTAAATTTTTCTCAAATGTTCAATAAAAAATACATTAGAAAAAAAAAAATTGCCCTTACTTTTCTTAAGAAATTTCAGGTTGTTGACAGATTTCACATTTTCAGGTTCATATTTTTTGTGAAGGGACATATTGTAAATACTATAATTGTAACCTTTGGCACTGAAACAAAGACATTTTTTCTTATTATTTTACATTATTTACAAGTTTTGTACGTATTGTGTTGTATGTGGCCCCTGAATTAAAATGAGTTCAACATCCATGATCTAAACCCATCCAACCATTAGCTTCGATTACAAGACACCTTGTTACATTCCTTGTTACAATAAATGTCACAACATTTATTTCTGTCCATAGTTGCTGAGTTTTGGCCTAGATCCTCTAGGAAGGATAGAAGAGTTGGAGCTCTGTGCAACATCCTCTCCATCACATCCCAAAGATTCTCAATGGGGTTCCGGCCCTGATTCTGTGGTGACCAATCCATGTAAGAAAATATCATCGTCTAGTCTTTATACTCTATAAAAATAATGATTGTTTAAAAAATGAGAAGCTACTCACTGAATCAGTTAGGGTTAAAGAGCTTGTTGCATCTGAAACACATTAATCACTGCATGAATTTCCCAAAGAAAATGAAAGCTTTTACCTATCTACTTAGTTAAATCTAGGTCGGGACATTTTTGGCTAGACTGTATAATCTAAAGTATAATTAAATATAGACTGCATAATCTTACAACACAGACGGTTTAACCCTTAAAGACCTAGAACTGTTTTTGAACTAACTTCCAAAAGAACCTCTCCTTAGTCATTTACCACCATTTATTACAATATGATCTTCTGCATTTGGTATTGTTCAGTTAAAATCAGGTATTTTCCTTTATTTAATTTACTGGTTATGTAGATGTTCATAAAAACTAGGAGTACATTCAAAAGGTCTTAAATCAAAACAGAGAAAAACTTTTTAGCACCATCATTTGTCAGACTACATGGGTTTTATCGATGAGTCGATGTAGAACATGCCAGTGACATGTTCATTGTAAAGCCTTGTCCAAAAAAGACAAAACTGATGCTGCTGAAAAGCTGACAAAGTGCATTTTACCAAAATTATTTAATTCATTCATCTTCTGAACCCGCTTTATCCTCATTAGGAAGCCTAATCCCAGCTACCTATGGATGAAGGCGGGGTCTGAATTATTTCAATATCTGGATATGATTTATGGTTCAAAAGTTAAACATTTTAGATCAGTTGATGCTTTTGTCCGATGGTGACTATTTAGGTCATTGAGGGTTAATGTCCATTACATTTAGAAATTCCATATATTTGTTTAAAGTTATAATCTGTTGGTTTTATTAAAATAAGCATGTCATCTAGTGCCAACTCTGTCCTTTTTCTATATGTTACAACAGTTAAACACTGACTTAAAAGAATAAGAACTTTACCATACCGCTTAATGTGACTGTAAATGTTTGGTTTTGTTAGGAAAGTCTGGGTCTGCTGAACTTGTTTCATGATACAGGCCCCTGGTCTCCTCTAAACAAACTCCTGAAGGTAAAATACACGAAGCAGTGTTGGGGAGTAACTAGTCATATTTATGGCATCACACATTTATGGAGGTCCTACTCACAAGCTGTTTACAGGCTCGGTTGTCTCAAGTGGAGGTAGGGCGTTGTTATGTCCCGGACCCCCATCCTGGACTGGGGATGGTGCCTCCACGCGCTGGAAAAGTAATGGCGTTCGATTCTGTGTGAGATATACAACATGGCCGTCGCCAGCTATCAGGCAGACTGACAGGGAAATGAGGGGAAAAAGGAGGCAGAGCAGGGACAGAGGGTATGTAGAGAGGGGGGCGGGGGTTTGTCGGCTGAAGCAAGGCCAGGCATAAGAGGAAAGAGCCAAAAGAGGACGAATGAGAAAGGGGAGGGGGCCCCAGGTAACTTCACTGTCTATGAGATGTCCAGGTAATAGTCTAACATAACAACGGCAGTTAAGTACTAAGAAAATATAACAATACGTTTACACAGATGGAAAGAAACCATCATACAGTTCCACAGCAGTACGAGTGGAACTGACAAAAGGGGGTCTCATTTAAGGGAGGGATGCAGGACATCATTGTAGATAAAAACTGCAACAGTCCTGTGGAGGGGAACATAAAGCAGGTGAAATGCACAGCAACAAAGGTCAAATATAAGTCAGAACTTCTACAACCTTTCGCAGTTTGATAATAATTGGTGCGTCACCTCAATCTGCACGCAAATCCAAACGACACAAGCTCTAAATACAACAAAAACAGGATTAAAACACCAAAGAACACTTATCATGTGCGATGACATCTGCACATTTTTTAGTTGAGGATCTACACGTGTCTCTCACTGGCAGGAAACACGACGTATGTTAGGTGGCAGCCTTTAATCTTCAATGCAAAGGGAGTGGGACGAGGAGGCGGAGTATGCGCTGGGGCAGAGGAAGGATTAGGATGGAAGAGGTGGACGGCGGAGAGAAGATCATTGTGTGAGGCCGAGGGAGCTCCCAAAGGATTGTGGAGGACAGACGATGTAAATAGTGCAGGAAATGAAAACAGAGATAAAAAAAATGGTTTGGTGATGTTTGGGACTCATTATTAGTGCAGAAAATGAAGATGATGTGCTTTCATATAAGTACGCAGTTCTGAATATTTATGGGGTAAGAGATATTTAGAGGTTCGGTTTCATTTGTGCACTGATAAAACAATTATTATATCAATTAATCCAACCTGTAATAAGAAGGGGTCGACTGATTATTTCCCTGAGTAAATATCAGGTGTGATATTTAACCTTTTTACCGTTAGCTGTATCATAATTTTAAATACTGAAGATATGAATATTGAGAGATGTAATGTAAATCAATACGGTTTCATTCTGATTCAGAACGGTTCATTTTTGCAAATAACCTGTTTACATGGCAAACAAACATTAATATTCCACTAGTATTCCTGTTTTCGCACAGCCATACATACCCAGTCATACATAATATTTTTCAAAGTTTCAAAGCAAACTGTGAGACTCAGCCTCCCTCTTATATTTCTTCAAACTCCCTCTGGAAAAGGTTTTCAATATGTGCTCACATCTATAGACCTGCTGATATCCGTTGTCATGTTTAAACGTAGGTGCAATTTCTCCTTCCAACCACACATGGACTTTTCTTTGGAGCATCCATCTCTACCAGAAATTATCTGTGTGTTTACTCGAGCCATTATAAAACTGGCATATCCCACATTTCTTTATCAGACAACACTCCATTTAGAAAAAGGGCTAATTCAGAATATTCAAGGTGAATACGCTGTTTACATGACACCTATTAGTGTATGGTGTGAAATTAGCATCCATGTCCATGATTAATAACAGATCACAAATAACAGCCTATCAAGAACAAAGCATGTATTTATTTTATTAACATATTCATAATCGGTCCTGTTCAATGTCAAAACTGACTATTATTATTTTTATGTTTAATTTGCTAAAAAATCTGACGCAAACATTTACATTTTCATTGCACATCTATTTTAGATGCCAATATAATTATCGGTTCATGTTGTTTACAAGTAAGTACCTATATGAGCCATGAAAAAATGTATATATTGGACTTATGTTACTATATGTCTTTAGTGAAAGGGAAAGTTCCCACATTGTGGTGCTCAGAGTCTCAGTTTAAGGGGTGATGGGGGGTGACAACATGCAGTATCAAGCATTCAAGAAAGAACTGAACTAAGATGTTAGTGCATGGAGACAAAGTAAACCTGCTTTCCATACGTTATATAAAAAGATTAAAAGCCAAGTCAGGATTATCAGCACTTATAAATTTGCCCAAAGTATATTTCTCTTCATTCATTTTGTTTCATTGTGCAAATGCTGAAATTTAATGCAAAAGGTGGGTGACAATCTTTGCCCAGCAGATGGCAGCAATGTTATTACTGTTAGAGAGGGTGCGCTTGCAGATGCCAAATCTACTGGGGACAAATTCTCAACATAAATTCACTGTTACAGCCTCTCACACGTAAAGGCGGTATTTGACTCATTATTTTTATTTGGCAATAAATATATAAGCTCACCCTTTTACACCCTGTTAGTTGACTAAATGTTACTTGAACTGCAGATTTGGACAGAGTTTGTCACAGCTCATGCATGTATAAACGTTACCACAGCCCTGTAGCCTGGTTTCGGAAGTGTCAGTCTGCCTTTAACTCTACAAGTTGAATGCAGGGGGTGCAAGGTGTCGGTCTGTCAGAGACATCAGTACCTGCTCATCACGAAGGGCCTGTGAGCGTTTGATCTTGCTCTGCCGGTAGTACTCCATGATCATCATGGCAGCGTAGATTTTTCCCACTGTCAGGTCTGTAGCTGCTGAGAGAATGACAAGTTACCCTGCAAGATTAGACCCTTTGGTATGGACCCTGAACGCGAGGAATGAGAGAGAGAGAAAGAGGTGGGGCATGCGTACAAACAGACAAACACATTCACACACACATGAACACTGAGCAAGTCTTTTCACAGTCAGATCGATCCTTTTTTTTTTTTTTTTTTTTACTTTAACTTACTTCACTTTTACTATGCAACATTAGTTAAAGTCATATATAATGCATCTCATTGTGGCATGCAAAATAACATAACATAACATAAGGCAGTCTCTTTAACAATTCCTCTTGATTTCCACACAAATATAATCAACATTGTCATCAAGAAATAGATTAAATAAAATCTGCTATTGCACACCTGATCTCATGCACTATATGTACGTGTTAACTGTTAATAAGCAAAAAGTGCTTTGGCACCTGTGCATTTATAGCCAGTATCATTTATACTATTGCAGAAATTCTTAGTTTAAACAGTGTTTTTGTTTTGGGTTTTTTTGTGTTTTTTTTTTTTTATCACAAAGCCAGTCATCTGACTGCTCCTGGAGTGAAAAGACGTCTATAGAGAGTTTATCTATAGTGAGGCACCCTCTGATCTCAGGCACAGGTTGGTGCAAAAGTGTTTAGATGTGAGACTTGTGGTATTTGAAAGAAAGGACAGGAGGTAGTGTGCTGTGTTGTTGGTTTGTGGCTGACATGCAACCTTCGCGTGTGTGTGCTAGTGTTTCGTGCATACAGTAAAAACTCAATAACGGTGGTTTGTTATTAACACCATTTGCTTGCATATATTAGTCTCTATAGATATGAGGTGGGGTGGGTGATATAGAGCAGAAACCATCTCGGTATTTTAAGGCAAGATCTGAAATATATATATACACATCTGCATTTTCCATGAGGAGTGCTATGTGTGTAATTATAGGTCAAAGCCACATGTAAGATTGAGTGGGATGAGCACTTTTATTAATGTAGGCTGATCTAAACATAGAGCTGTAAAACATGGCACTGAAAAATCATATGAAAATTAGCCTCTATCATGTAAAACTAATAGAAAATATCAATTATATATGGATACCAAAATAAGTGTGGCATTTTTTAAACAGTACCATTATGGGTTGCTTGTAGGATAGCAAATGCTCTCTTATAAGGGTTGTGTTACTAAATTGCATCTGATTTTTATTCATCAGTGATTGTTGTTTTAATTGAACACATTAATGGTCTTTTTAGTGAATGTGAGGAAGACTAAAACAAAATGTATGTTATGTTAGCACAGTACGTATCTTTAGCTGCATATTATGTTAAAAACATACTTAACTCTATAATGCCGAACGTATTATATCTGATACAGGAGTTTTGAAGCCCTCTACATGATCAATGCGATATCTGATGAGATGAAACTAGATGTATACAATTAGATACATGCAATACACGGGTAATCCACCATAGGGGAGGAATTCATTCATCAGAGGCCTTTCCAGTGACACTACAAGACTGTCATTAATGAAGAAGGAGGCAGTTTTGGAAAAGGAATTAAAAATTTGTTAGACACGTTTGTGTAATATTATGTTTTTGTTTGTTAAAAAAAAATTATATTTGAGCAGTGAGACCAAATGTATCAAACATGATACAAAATTGAAAATCATACATGGAAATTGATATTTGGAAAACATTTTTTGGGCTGTTCAGAAGGACCAATAAAGGCCCCTGTTTCAAAGAACTGGAATTTTCTGTCAATGATTTAATGGTTCCGGCTTTACAAGGTAAAACCTTTCCAACACAATTTGAAATGTTTTACTAACTCTAACATGCATTTATTTTTAATATGGGTGCAAAATGTATAAACTAAAGCTCAACACAAAAGTATTTCTTTTATTTAAGTCAGTTTTGGGGTCATTTCCTGTGTTCACTTTAACATGAAATTCAGATCGTCACAGCTACTGGTGGTTGCAGATGTCTGATGTTACAGTGTTATGTAATCCTAGTTTTACACTTTGCTGAAACAATGGCACAAAATACAACATTAGAGATCTTTATTAATTTTTCTTTCCTGAGTGTTAAAATATTCTCACTTCATTATGAAACTGTTGTGGGCTGCAGAAAGAGAGGACACATGTAAACTGGCAGAGGTTTGCAGAAATAACGGGTTATGTAACGCAACATCTAACTATTGAAATATATGCCATTTTCTTGTTGTGTATCTCCTTTGAAAACATAGTGATATACCTCTAAAAATACATCTTCTGCCCTGCCCTTTTCTGAGCTGTGGTATGTGAGTGTGGACATGTGGGGTGATGTGCCGGTTGTATCAGAGGGTGCAGCGGAGAGAGAGACTGGCTGAGAGAAGCGGTCCTCAGGTGGCGTGAAGAGAAACAGTGTTGGAGCGCTGGGTGGCACACGGTGGCTGAATCTAAGCCACACTGCTGTGCCTGTGCCCACACTCTGCAACTTACACTTGTGTGGCGTAACCAGCAAATCCAGAGTCTTCTGGGAGAGATTGGGCCAGATCGCCATCATCTCCTTCCTCAGCTCTGCATCCATCTGGTGCTTGTCAATACCACCTATAGTATAACACATGCATCCATACACAGAGACGCATACAGATGCATGGACACAAATTCCCATGTACATGGACACGCATACAGTCACACCCATATGGACACATTAACATGCACATATAGAGATGGAAGTTCCACATACAAACCCATTCACACCCATTCATTTGGATTAAAAAGTACAAGAGAAGACATACAAACATGAAAACAGAGACAAAAGAAACATTTTTTATTAGTTACTATGTTAAAAAATAATAACATGCAACATTCAACTGTGTCAACAATACGTAGACTGGAAACTGTACACAGGTGAATCAGTTTTTAAGCTGAAGTGAGAACCTCGAGTCCACAGAAACCGCACCTTCGCCAAACATGAGCAACAGACTAAACACAGACTCTCCTGCTGCAGAAAGCACTCTGTACTTAAGCTATAGCAGGGGCAGCAGCAGGAAGGCCCGGAGGTTTCTGGGTTCACAGGACAGAAATAGCAGAGAGCGCTGCACTACGGGGGAAATCAGAGACAGGAGAAGAAAGCATGTGAAAAACAGACCAAAGGAGGAAAGAGGGATTCCAAACCTTCCGTACCCTTGGCGATCTTGATGTCCAGGGCTGTGCGGATAAGTGCCATGAGAGTGGAGTTGAAGTGAACCGTGTTGTCGTCGGCCACGGGCAGATCCATACGAAGAAGTCTCTGCAGAGGAGCCAATCAGAGAAAGCAGTGAGAAAATCATGGTGTAAGCAGCATGTGTTGTGTAAGTGGAACCTCCAGGTGTCAAAGGGGAGGGGTGTTTAATTTGTAACAGAAGGGGAAGAGAGGACAGGTAGAGGGGTGGAGTTTAGGAGAAGGATGCTGAAGAACTGTACATTAACATCAGTAGCAGGCTCTGACTCCGTCTGCCTGGGACACGTTTCCTGGAAAGCGTCTTAGCATTTTTTTTTGTCTGTGGATTTGCATTTTTTTTTTAGTGTGGCCATAATAAAGTTAAATGAAGGAATGTACTGTTTTACATTTTTTTGTGATGCACCAATGAGATTTAATGACAATGCTTTAATAGATTTGGCCTTCTGGCACACATATTGATCACTGTATTGATTGTCATTTATCCTATGTATATTTTAATGTCCAGATGACATCACAGATTGCTTAAAATAGCCATTTCACTGTTAAATCAAGAAACAGGGAGACAGACTGAGCCTCAGCTACCATTATCCAGAGCTCCCCTTTGGGGTTTGGAGGTTCCTGAAACAATAAATAAATAAAACAACAGAGACCAGATGTTAAACCAATAAACATTAAACCAAAAAGAACTGGCGTTCTGGTCTAGAGGAAGGGGAGTACTTTGGTTTTCATTTATTGATTTTATCCTTTAAAGGTCTTGTTGGTTTATAATGAATACAGACAGCACAAACACACACACCAAATCACAGATGACAGAGTGACATTTATTTGTGTGGAATAGACAGAAGACGGCGACAACCCAGACATGCAGCGTATCATGCTTCCCCCATATCCTGATTAAATGCCTCTACACTACGCCATACATCAACAAGTTTTACATCCCCGTCCCTTCTTGCACATCCCACCCCATGCAGCATGCATTGCACACACAATATGCCTCACAGGACAAGCAGCTGTGCAGCCGTACACGGAAAGCATCCTCTGCTGGCGACATTAAAATGAGTTTGTGAGTTGTTTTAACACGATTCATTTGTAGACAATGGGGCTAGACTGAAATGATAGAGCGAGAATCTCTATCGCTAAAAAATTTGATGTCTAATGTGTGAAAAATGGGCACAGACTTAGAGTGTTAATAGGTGAGAGAGAGCAGCATTCTGTGAAAAAAGGGAAAAAAAAGAAGAACAAAACATAAAAAGCCACCATGAAAGTGTTGCTTAGGTGGTGAGATGTGTAATGATTGTTCAGGAGAACTTAATCCAAGTGTATGTCGGAAATATGATCTGAAAAGAAGTATTCCTTCTGCCAGAAAATAGATGTAATAAGAGCTGAAAGGATACGCTTAAGGGAAAGAGATGATAGAGAAAGAAAAATCAATAGGTTATGAGCTGGAGCATGTTAAGAGAAAAAGTCTCTTAAAATAGAGAAACTGACAATAAAACAATGCAAAAAAAAAAAAAAAGAAAAGAGAGAGAGAGACAGAAAGAATCGCCACCACACTTAGTTGGCGGAGTTTGAAAGAAAGCGGTCCTGCCTGAAGGAGCTGCTGTCTCTCTTTAGTAAGTTAGTAAAGTAGTGGAGCTAGATGGGCCATTGTTCTGTGGATTCGTCTGAAGGACAGAGGTAGGGTTTGGGTTTTTCACAAGATGTTTAAGGAAAGTGTTAGGAGAGGCAAGGTATAAATGCAGTAATGGCAGCTTATTGGAAAATAGTTCCTGTGGAAATCATCAAGGGTAGATTAGGATGTTATGAAAGTCTTGCCAAAACCATGCACGGGAAACATTTTATGCTGCTGGGCAGGGATATTGAGTGTTTAACCTTTAGTTCAGGGAGGAGGCTTTTGGGAAAAAAAAAAAAAAAAAAGGATAGATAGGGAATTTCCTAAAAAGGACAGCAACAGTGGTGTAGGGCTTAGAAGAAATTATAATTCACAGAAAGAAGGAGAGAGCTAAAAAGGTCAAAAACCTGGGTCAAACAGTTCTTTTTTCATTTTCAGTCTTTAGAAAATATATTTTATCTGTGTCATCAGCCACAGATATTGAAGTAGTCTACAGATATTATTCTGGTGTTGCCAATTTATTCTACACATTATATATCACACTGTAATTACGGTAAAACACTAGCACTATTTGGCCCAGGTCTGCAGCAGGAACAGAAGGGACGTTTGTAAAGTAATGGTTGTCAATGGAATGATCTCCTGTGCCTACAGGCTGTTTGGCCGGCTGCCCCCTGAGGCTCACGGTGATCTGCCAATAACATGCCATGTGACTGCCGAGTTGATCACAAGCGGCATTTGGAACTATTGTCGAAGTTAGGCGGGTAGAGTTGTTGCTATCATTGTGTATATTTCTATACTGATAACAATTTGTGTGATGAATTGTGTCTGTGCGGATTACATGAAGGACATGAGTGTGTGTGCGGGGGTTATCGGCCATGCAGAAGGCAGGTGAGGGAGTGTGTATGCGTGGGGAGGGGAGCAATATGCAGAGATGAAGGGGGGCTGGAAACAGAATAGAACTGCATTGACGAAAGAACCAAAGGACAAAGAGAAGATTGGACTTGCAGATAGAAAAGACTGCTCGGGGGCTTGGAGCTGCTACATGAAGGGTGACAGAAAAAGAACTGCTTCTGTATGGCAACCAAAGGCTCTCTAAGGAAAACACATCACTGACACAAGCCCTTCTGCTCTCTCTACCATGAGGAATAACAGAGAATATCTATGTGCAGGTTGATGTGACCTATTTGTTTGTTTGTGTGTGTGGATGTGTGTGTGTGTGTGTGGATGTGTGCTGGCCCCATCCACAGGACGGAACGAGTCGGAGGACGCAAGTCTAGTGGACCTTCTAAGCCCTGCTGCACACACATGCTTTCCTGAATGTGTTGGTGTTCAGCTGCGTTCTAACTGTGTGAAGTGTTTACTTTGACTGACTGACGTACACACTTACTAACGTCCCTCTATGCGCAGACATAAACTGACACTCTTCAGTAAAATGTGAATCTCTCGCATGTTTGTGTAAGTGAGCAAGTGTGTCCAATGTGCAAAGAAGCTGAGAAGGTCCCTCCTTTCGTCCCCTCCTGTGGATACCCGCGCTTGCTTACCCTTCCCTCTATTTATCTTGCTGCCCACCCTACCCCACCCAGTCCCACACCACGACACAACGCCACAACACCAACCAGCCCACCCCCACTTTCCATGAAAAGAAACAGAAAAAACAACCAAAGAAACCATGACATTAAAGTTACACCACGTTTGAGCGCTTAAATCCCTGGCCCCTCCCTCCTGGACCCCAGAAACCCCCGCAACACCCATAGGAGACTTGGGTGAAGATGGGGTCCTTTCTGACCTTGTAGGCCACCCGTGCTGGACACCTCTTCCCGAGGCCT